>JACEFZ010010062.1:880000-902500 GCA_014155875.1 Cepaea nemoralis | reverse complement strand
CAACAATGGTGTCACAATGAAAGAAATTAAACGGCGACTATCAAGTTGCACTTCAAAGACTAAATCAACAGAATAAATTATGGAGTGGGACAGTTAGAACTTCAAAAATTAGATTTTTAAGAGCTTGCATCTTTCCTATTGCAACATACGCCTGTGAGACCTGGACACTTACTAAATAAGCTGAACAGCGCATAAATACCTTTGAATACAAATGTTATAGACGGGTTCTAAGAATATCTTGGGTAAAGAAAAGAACAAATGAATCCATACTTCAGGAGCTAAATATTGAAGAGGGTTGGCTATTAAAGACGATAAAACAGAGACAATTTAAGTATTTCGGTCACTGGAAACTTCATGAAAGTTTGGAGAGAACAATAATGGAGGGGTATATGCCTGGGAGCCGGTCTTTCTGGTCTAGAGTTTACTCGGACTTTCTCCGTAATCTCGTATACTCTCGTAAGTAGCGTAACATTGTGCGAGAATTGATAGCGGTTCTCTCCGCGTCGGTAACTTACGGGGTATTTGAGCCTGTCGCTCAGAAAGCAATGGCAAACTACTGAGCGTAATCTTGCCAAGAAATCAACAATCAGCTGAAAGATGCTGATGTTGACAGCGATGTCCTGTAAAAGGATATGCGAAAGAAAATATGCATGGGAAGAGAGGAAAGGGAAGGCCAAAGAGAAGATGGGTGCAGGATGTGGCGGATGATCTCCAGATGGGTGTATCGCACGCGGGACATCTTGCTTGTTATCGAGAAGTGTTCCGGAAGGTTTTTATGGAAGCGAGGTTCTGCAAAAGACATGCAATTGAATGATTGAATGAATGAATGAATGAATGAATGAATCTTTATCCTTGTTTGGCTGAATACGTCTATAGCTCTCAGCGCGTTCGATGACTATCAGTGGACTGAATGAACCTGACTATGTGGTTCAGTCGGGTCATTGGACTAAAGGTCAAAACGTCTGAGGCTTGGGGAATGGCTTGGCCACCCGGTGGGATATCACCCGCTGGGGGGGGGGGGGGTGGAAATGGGGGGGAGACGCCCACGTGAGAGAAAGGTAAATAGAGATATTAGTGGACTATAGCCGACTCTGTGACGAAGGTGTCACTGACGCAGTTCGCAAATCCTCATCCCACGCTCGAAACCCAAAGGATAGAACTCCCCGGCAGCACAGTGACTAGCAAGCTTGCCTGCCGGACCCGTGCTCATGTCTTCAAATTATCATCCAGTTGTCTTTCTTCGCATTTTCAATTGACCCGGGGTCCGATGTAGTTAAGTTAGTTGCATATCCTAGTTGCAGGAAGTCTCAGTCGATCGCATCATTTTTTTTTTTCTTTTTTGTGGCTGTTTGTGATTTCTTAGAGCGCATACAGAACGAAGCTATGCGGGTCATTCTGGGATGCACCAGAGACACCCCAGTGGTGTATATGCGTTACATCCTTGGTTTGCCGACTGTTGCTGGTAGGCTCAAGGTGATGCAGGCGAAGGCATACCTCAGAGTAGCTGCAGACACAGACCACCCACTGCTTGAGGCGCTGGACGCAGTTAAGGGTAAGCGACTGATATGAGGGAAATCATGGATGAGTCAGGCGGAGGATACGATCAGACAGGTGTGCATCTTGTGGAACATTAGGCGAGCAGAGGAGTGGGTCAGAGAGCCAGCGGAGCAGTTAGACTTGTGCAGAGTTATAATCACATTAAGCCGGGAGTGCAGGGAGTGGCCAGCAGGGGGCACGGAAGTGGAAATCCAGCAACTAATTCAGGACAATGCTCACTCGGATGATGTGATTATCTACACAGATGGTTCGGTGTCAAGAGGTGAGAGAAGTGGCCGGGGGTTCATAGCCAAAGCTAATGGTCGACGTTTGGTGCAGGAGAGCCAGGCATATGATACCACAACATCCAGCTTAAGAATGGAGATGGAGGCAGTCACTGCGCTCTCCGCTGGATGGAGAATACGACACACACACACACACACACACACACACACACACACACACACACACATCGTGATTGTAACTGACTCAGAAAGCATGCTGACGAGGGTGAGGACAGGCAGGCTTACTTCGTGGAGTGGCTTACTTCGCTTCGGAGGTCACGGGTGACAAGCATCGCCTGGATCTTTTATCCGGGGCATGCCGGTGTGCTGGAAAATGAACAAGCGGACAGATTGGCTGGCTCTGCAGAACATGGTGGAGTATTGATACATGACAAGGCAGACGTGGTTGCGGCGTTGTGGGGACACGTGTACACCTCGGAGGAGCAAATGGATTACCATGGTCTGGCAAGAATGAGGCAACGAGGAGTGACGAGGGGATCTGGCCGACGCTCAACGCTCAGAGGAAAGGCGAGACGGACATATAATCAGATTGCTACTGATACTATTGGTGTTGGAACTCTTCGCTGGCTGCTGAGGATGGGGACGGAGCGCTTATGGGAATGCCCGGAATGCTGTGATGTCGATTCCTAAATCAATCAATCAATCATCAATCAATCAATCAATCGATTTCTTAGCATGTTTACGTTAAGAGTTTGCCATTCCTTTCCGAACTACCGGCACTCATATCATTGTATGAAAACCAATGCAAGACAGTCTGCTGCCAAATCGGCGCAGCTATGTTTCGAAAGCGGTATGCAGAATTACGAATTGCGCCTGTAGTCCATTCGCCATAAAGCCGGTCCAAAGTAGACCCAGCCTAAAATGGGTACCACGATTGTCCTGTAAAATGATATTGACCATATTATCCATCCAGTACCAAATAATCTCTAATAATAATGGGTTAGACAGTATACCCAATAGACATCAAGACATGCCAAAAGATCCTTTACATTATTTACTCGCGCCATGTTTCTTTAATGCTTTTCTGCCCTAGAGTCTTGGGTGAGCTTACTGTTCTAATGTGTTAATGTAACTCAAGGTGTAACCAGAAATTTGCATACATTAACAGCTATAACGCAAGAACTTCATAGAACAGATAGTGTTTAGAATGGAGTGTATCGTTGAACAAATGAACATTTGATCAGCAGACAGAACAAAATGAGTTAATTCCGATCTTTGACAACGATTAAATTAACTCAAATTTCTTCAAACAGTAGCTATTTGAAATAAAACACCAGTCTGCGACAGAGAGAATTACGGTACATATTCTCTTTACATTCAGTATATGATAGCCCTAACACACCATAGGCCGAATAGCAGTTTCATGTTTCGGGAAAGGGTGTGAATCAGTTGGCTGATGACGATGATGAAATTACAAGTTTTGCTGGAGTAAGAAGCATGTTGTAAAATACAACATAATGTTAATAATAATGATGATTATTATTATTATGATTGGCGAACTCTCTAGGTTTTCTAATAGGCATACTACAGAAGACGCCTACACATTGGTGAGCATATAATGAATGTGTGGTAAGGAAAGAACCAATGACTTCACAGATTAGCTACAAAGAACAACTCCTGTTGAAAGGACACTTCTCCAAATTGCCTCATTTGGTTGTAACCCACTAATTTAACCTGACCAGGAGTGTCATGTGATAATGTTTGTTCGCTCGCTTTAAACTCAAACGTAGTCCATACACGTGCTATTACTTTTAGTGCACTGGACTTATATTTGCGTGCTGGATTAGATTTTCCTATTACGAGTGTCCCTCGCCATCATGCGAACCCACTACAACCCCACCATATTATTATTATTATCATTGTATATATGAGAAATTCATTCATACAGGTAGTAAAGAAAGGAGAGACTTGACTATTAATGGACGGGAGATCAAACTTTAAGAATTATATTCCTAGGTGTTCGTGACATAACTTATCATAAACTTTTCTCTTAGCTCTTTTCTGAATGCACATTTTAAATATTCATTTTATGACAACCAGCACTATCACCATTCTTAGTATTCCGAAGATCGGTGTTGAAGTTGTCTGATCATGTCTTTCCCCTATCTCTCCTATTCTCAACATCCATATTCAACTCAGCGTAAGTCTGATTCCAGCAGTCATCTCTGCTTATCTGATGTAGTTTTACCTTAAACGTCCTCTTATTCTCCTTATCTGGACGTTGTCCTCGACTATTTTCAGTACTAGATTTAAATATTCCATAATGTGACAAGCCACAATAAACTTTTTTATTAACGGTGTTCAACATTTGTCTAATTTCCTCAATATCTGCAAGAATTTGCTCATTTGATCTCTTTCCTCTCAGCCCTTTTTTTTTTCTCAAAGAAACGGTCTAATGCGTCAATAGTATGTGAACCTCAAAAGAGAAAACACCTTGTACGATCACTGGAACACACCGACGTCCTTTCAGATGTAAAATGTAGATATGTCTATGCAAGATTCACTTGTAGATCAAACTATTGTTGTCAAGTGTACATCCGTGTAGATTTGATAAGCTTAAGGTTGCAAGTAGCTAACACTATTGTTGAAAAAGTTGCAGATCAGTCTATAACAGATTCACATGAGGTGCACGTATATGAAATTATTGTTGTTCAAATGTAGATCAGTCTTTAATAGATTCACTTGATGTTGCATGTACAGGAAATTTTATTTTTATATGTGATCCTTTTCATCCTTTTAAAAAAAGAGTGTTTTATTCAATACTCTTTTCAACAATATCGTTTTATTCAATGCACTTTTCAATAATATCGTTTTATTTAATACACTCATCTCACTTCATCTCATTTCATCCTTTTAAAAAAAGAGTGTTTTATTCAATACTCTTTTCAACAATATCGTTTTATTCAATGCACTTTTCAATAAAATCGTTTTATTCAATACACTTTTCAATAATATCGTTTTATTTAATACACTCATCTCACTTCATCTCATCTCATCATGTTCCCTTTGTATCTTGCAGTGTCGAGGTGAAGTATAAATTGCGGGATAGTGCCCTCCAATGGACTTCATCTATCTACATTTCCATGGACTCTGCTATTCACTCGGTCCATTGTTTACGTGGTCGGCCTCTTCCTCTGCTTCCATTTGATTTTGTCTGTACATCATTGCTTGTTGTGGTATACTGTTAGTTGGTAGCCTAGTTGCATGGCCAAACCATTTTACTTGCTGCCTTCTAATAAAATCTAGCGCTGCTATAACCCCCACCTTAGTCCTGATTTCTTCATTTCTGATATTATCTCTTCTTGATATATTTAGTATTCTGTTCAGGAATCTTATTTTTGTTGTGATTTTTATTTTCTCTTTTTCTGTCATTGTCCAGGATTGGCACTGGTTGCATAGAGTTGGTAGGAAGATTGTATTGTAAAGTGCTTTCTTAGTAACAATTGATACATGTTTGTTCTTAAGCATTGGTGCCATTTGTCCAATGAGTTAGTTTGCCTTATTGCATCTATTTTCGATCGCGTCTCCTCTTCTTCTTTCGTTCGGTTTAAATATGTCTAAAACTGCAATTTTGTCTCTTGTATGAATTTAACTGTCTTTTTTAGTTCACTCAGCAGTTCATAGAGATTATCATCCACTGTCGTCTCCCCAGGCCAGAATGTTTGCCTAGATATGTTGTTATTTTGGGTAGTCTTGGAGTATGTGATCTGCTGTCTGCGACGCCAATGCACATGTGAACATGGCAGATTCATCCATCTTGAATTTTGTATACATGTGGTTGCGTAATCTACTGTGTCCTGTTCTGAGGCCAGAATAATTATTTGTTCTGGTCTGTCCATATCGTGGTAGTCGTATTGAGCTGGTTTTGGTGACTTTCTGACTGATTTGATCATTTATTTCGTTTGATGGTATGTAACTGGCACAGCAGGCTGTTCTTCTTTGCTCCTTCCTTAGCGAATCGATCAGCTCTGTCGTTTCCGGGTATTCCACAGAAGGATGGTATCCATTGTATGGTGAGCTAATGCTGACTGCTAAGTTCAGAAAGTAATGTGCTTAGTACTGGCAATTTCCAAGACAGAAGAGCCTCGAGTACTGATTTTGCATCTGTCAATAGCACCAAATGTTGTGTACCACGGTTGGTATTTAGTAATTTCTCTGTTGCTATCTTGATTGATTCAATTTCAGCATCATAGTTATGGCAGTACATTCCTGTTGGTACTCTGGTCGTGTCCCTGGTATTATTTGGGTATTCTATGTACACTCCCGCGCCTCCATTTCGAACATCATTTTGTGCTAACCCATCTGTGTAGACTCGGATCCAGTGGTCCTGTGGGTATTCTTTATCAAGGAAGCTGAGAGAGGCTGTTTTGCGCTGTTCTTCCTTGTCAAATATTCCTCTCACTTTTATCTGCATTTGTAGTGATAGTCTATGTTCATCTTTCCATGGAGATCGCTCTGAAATAGTTTTCAGGGGGATACCAACTGTAGGCAGAGCGGTGGTTTCTCTGCAGAGTCGTTTGACTTGGTGGATAAAACTGCTTCTTTTCAACCGCCCCGTAGCTAAGTTTTAGGATCTGTTCTTTATAGGGTGGCCTGGGAAGCTTGGGAACTTTTCTGCGTGTATTAGCGTTTTTGTATCTCTGCGCTCTCGCAGTGTTTGTGTCCTCCCCATTTACTCCATCTCCACTAAAGGGGTTGATCTCATCCCTCCTATGGTGACTCTAAGAGCTTGATTTTTCACTTTGTCCAGCTCTTGTAGTGTGGTTTTTGATGATGAACATCACGCTATTGACCCGTTTTCCAGGTGTGGTTGTATGCTCTGTTGATAAACTTTGCTAAGTATTTTCCCACTGGTTCCCCATGTGGTTCCAATTAGTTTTCTCAGGATGGCTATTTTCCTTCTAGCTTTTGCTACTAATTTGTTGATGTGCTTTGTCCATGTCAGCCTGCCATCAAATATTACTCCAAGGTATGTTGGTTCTTTATCTTCTCTAAGGGGTATCCCATTTATCTGGATGATCCCTGCCGTTTGTTTTGGAGAAAGGGTAAATAGAGTGATGATGCACTTGTCAATGTTTATGCTGACAAACCATCTACTCGTATTTGCCCATGCAACAAATGCATCTGCGGCTCTTTGTAGCTGTCTGGTGACCACTGATGCATGTTCATTTATGCTCCATAGAACCAGGTCATCAGCGTACATTACCGCTTTAATTCCATGCAGTAGTTTAGCAACAAGATCATTGATGAAGATTAGAAAAAGTGTGGGAGACAAGACTCCGCCCTTGGGAACACCGTGACGCAGTAGTACTTTCTTGCTCTTGAATCCGTCTATCTGTACTCGGGCTCTTCTGTTGTGCAAGTATGCTTTCACCCATTTGTACATTCTTCCATTGACTTTACAGTTTCTCAGTTTCTTCATCAGACCTTCTTTCCAGACTTTGTCAAAGGCTTTCTTCAGATCTATCCATGCAGCAAGCACCAGCTTCTTCTCTTGGAATGCATCCTCAATTTCTTGAGAGAGGTATGTTGTCTGATCTTCCGTAGAGTAGCACTGCCTAAAGCCTGCCTGCTGTGGCACAAGGATGTTTTTACTTTCAATTTACCACTGCAGTCTGTGATTGATGATGCGCTCCATTGTTTTACAGAGACAGCTGGTGAGGATAATTGGTCTGTAGCTGGAGGCAATGGAACTATCTTTCCCCAATTTTAGGAAGGGTATCATGATTGCTTCTCTCCAAGATTGTGGAACACTGCCTAAGGTCCAGCTGTTATTGAAGATCTGCAACAACTTTGCTTTGGCTTCTGTTCCTAGGTTCCTGATCATTTCATTGGAGATACCATCAGCTCCTGGTGACTTTCTCATTTTGAGGTTTGATATGGCTAGCTCCAGTTTGCTGATTATGATAGGTACCTCAAGAACCTCATGTATTCTTTCAATCTCTCCTGTTTGTTGCCCTTTCTCTCGAATCCAGGCTTGTCCATGGGACACATTTTTCAGTCCCATCCCATCCCATCCCATGGTAATTTATGCTTGTCCCATCCCATCCCATGGGATTCCCATGATACTATTAAAATGGAATACAGTTCAAATAAAACTATGAAATTTATGAAAGTTTAGGGTTAGTGTCTACTAAATAGGACTACATGTACAAAGAGACATGTAAAACAACAGAATTTATTAATTTAAATATTCAAGAGGCTGGTTATTAAAACAAAGTTTAATCTAAATATGACAATTCAGTGTCATTCTGACACTCTCATTCTCTTTCTGAGTCACTCTGCTCATGCAGCACATTATCAATTTCCTACTGATCGACTGTTTCTAATAATTCAGTTAATCCAGGTAATCCCTGAACCATTTCCACAATTTTCATCTTACATGCAAATCTGATGTACATAGAGTTTATAACAAGAGCTGGTAACATTCGTTAACTTACTCAACAACAATCCAGCTGCACTAAATAAGCGCTCTTCTGCTGCTGAGAACAGTGTTATGGCCAAAATAATTTTCGCACTTTCTTTTAGCAGTGGAAACCTATGTTCATTTTTCCAGTAATTTAATGGTTGTGATTTTTGAAACATAGAGACTTTATCCTCAATGCATTTGTTTCTGGGGTCATCAAACTTAAGTGCTTTGTTTGGTGGAGGATCAAAAAATAAGTCACAATCATTTTGTGGCTTTTTTTTCTACAATTCCTGCTACTTCACATACAGCAGCTGATTCAGAAGAAAGATTTAAATCTTTGATGAATGACATAACAGTTGGAACAACAGACTTAGAAAAAGCGATCCAATCATTGGCCCATTTCCTGGTGTCCACATTCCCTTTCTTCTTAGTAACAACTGACTTAACCATGTCTTCTATTTTGGCTTTAATGTCAACTCCAGTAAGAAATGCTGCAGTAACTGCCAGAGAACTGACGGAATATGGTCAAAGTTTTTCTCCAATAATTTTCTGAAAGTTCTGACAATATTTCTTCATCATGCTGCTGGAAGCTTTTTCGTCAATATCAACAAAAACGTTGTACAACCCATAGTCTAGGAGGGAATATAACAGCAAAATTAAATAAGATGAAGCACCATCAATTTCTAGTTTGTCAAAAAAAAGGTTTTGAATTTCTTATGTATGTACAGCATTCCTTTAATCTGGGCAATATTCGGAATGTGGTTAAAGAATTCTTCATCATCTTCATTAAAGTAATGCGAGTAATTTTTTTAATGGGCATTGAAACTTTGGTAATATGATCGCCATTCACGTGTTACAGATTTTGATGGTAAGGAAAATGGCAGCTGTGATTCCTTTACCTAACGTGTATTGTAATATGTTTCAATAAATTAAAGTTGATCTATGAACTGATCCGGTTCAGAAATAACGCCTCTGCTGAAGCTATCAGTATTGCATGTTGATAACCTGTGCTTAGTACAACCAGATCGGTGTATTTCTGTATCCGTATCAAACCGTCCATCAAATGCTGCCGTCATGCTTGCTGCATTATCAGTACACACAAACAGTGGACTGGAGAATATGGTAGATTCTTCAAGACATTCACGTGCAAAACAACCGTGCGTAAATTGTGCAGTATGGGATTGATTACTAATAATGTTTATAAGAGACAGAGGAAAAGTAATCCATTCCTAATTTTATCTAGTCCACATGTAATAATTTCCCCCATATGGCAAAAGATATGTTTGTCTTGCAGACCAAAAGTCAACTATTCCCGAAATTGCACATTCTGGATCTTGTGCCATATTTTGAAACACTTTTTGAAACAGCAGTTTGGCCAATTTTCCTTGCGCCAGAATAGAACGAGTCACTGTTTGCCGTGATATAGTGTAATTATATACCTTGTTTGCAGCGTGAGTAGATCTTGCAGCAAAGTTAGCAGCATCACATATAATGTCACATCCAGCCGAAATGGATACTGTTGGATGTGATGTCATTAGTTCAATAACTGTTTTCTTGTCACGCATTTGACAATGTTGGTGGTGGTTATGTTACTTCCTGCTGCTTGGCTTCAAAAAATCTGTCGATGTTAGTAGAACCACCGGAACCACATTTCATGCTATGCAGTAATGCAACTCCAAAACCACTTTGATTAACCCATCTTTCATTAATCAACTTATACCAACTGTATAGCATTTTGCACTTTGCAGAGCAAACAAATGGTTCTAAAATGCTTTCAGATGTTTTAACTGCTTTAACATCAGCTGTTGAAGACTTTACAAGTTCTGTCAGAACATCAATCAAGTGGCATTCTCCCTACTCAACATCTTAGCAACAACAGTTTTAGTAAGATCCTGGAACTCATATTTTTGGCTGGCCATTTTGGAGAACCGTAGGCTTACACAGCCTACACTCAGTAATACCGTGACTTCAAGTGACTGCATTAACAAATTATTTGAAATTAGGACTACTATATATTTATAGACTATAAATATAGTACCAAATATTCAACCAAATAAAAATACTGCAATTCAGCAACAAAACAACTTCGATTACAGCAGATGAAATCTAGCTTCGTATTTACAAATCGCCAAAGACGCTAATCAACAACTGCAGCAATAATGGCTGATCACCAGCGCGCATTTATTTATTTATTTATCTGGTGCCCCACTACGAGATAAAGAATTTATACAAACATATAAAGAAATAATAAGGATAAAAGGCTTTAAAAAGGTAGAAAGATTTTTAAAAATTAAGGGTAGCTCTGAGGTAGATCAAGTTGCTATGACATTGCTACTGTCCCATGTGTCCCATGGGAAATACAAATGTGTGATGTCAATCCTATCCCATCCCATGGGATTCCAATCGTGGACAAGCCTGCTCGAATCTTTTGTTGTTTCTCTGGACTAATTTCTATATTGTTATCTTGTGTGAATGAGTCCTCAAAATGGTCAGCTGCTTGCTTTCCTGTTAAGATGATTCCGTCTTTATGTAGTGCAATTTTTGAGTTTCTCCCTTTGCCCTCATTGTTAAGTTGTTTTATTAGCTTGTGTATTAGCAATTTCCTTGTGTCTATTTCAAAGTTCGGTGACTCTGTTTTCACCTGTCAGCTTTTCCCTCTAGCCTGCAGCTCGGCCCTTTGGAATTTGGCTTTTTCGTGCTGCTATTTATTGTGGTGCTCTTGGCTGGGTGTGGCCTCTGTTTGCTTTCTACATACTTCCACATCATTATGAATCTGTTCCAGTTCACTACTCCAGTAGGGTTTATAATGTTTACGGGATCCTCTTGGTACTGTTTCTAGTCCTGCCTGTAGTATGCATTTCCCAAACTCTTCAACTACGTTATTTATGTCTTTCTCAGTGTTCAGGTTTCTAATCAGTATGCTGGTGCGATGCTTGTACATTGCCCAGTCTGCTTTCTTGTAGTTCCACCTCGAGAGGGTGCCTCTTTCACTTACAAGCTAATTTTCTACAGTTAGAAAGACTGGCTGATGGTCACTGCCACCAAGTTGTTTCCCAACAATTCGTGCAATGTTCCACTCCAGGTCTAGTGAATGAAAATCCAGGTCAGGTGTAGTTGTAGTGTGCCATGATCTCGAGTAGAAAGTATGTGGGCCGGATGGCTTGTTAATCAAGATGAATCTATTCTCATCCTGCCAGTCGTCCAGTCTCTCTCTCTCTCTCTCTCTCTCTCTCTCTCTCTCTCTCTCTCTCTCTCTCTCTCTGTCTCTCTCTCTCTCTCTCTCTCTCTCTCTCTCTCTCTCTCTCTCTCTCTTCTCTGGTCAATGTGATCATAGCCTAACTCTGCGAGTGGCTGGTGAAATCGCCACACACGATCATTTTTTTTAAATGGTAGTGTGTCCAGTGCCTGTGGGTGGTCACTCGGACGGTAGTAACTAATCAGATATAGATATGTATTGCCTGTCTTATGTTTAAGAGTCTGATAGTCAGCCTCTTCCATGTAAACTTCAATTTGAGATTATTTTTTACAAGGGTCAGTATCCAACCCTTTCGCCCGTCCTTTCGGTCAGATAGGTAACACTGGTAGCCTCTGATTTTGCAAGCAACACACGCTTACTTTTTCTTGGTCCAAGATGTATTCTAGTTCCTTTTTTTTTCTGACACCCTCCGTATTCCAGTGCATTATCTTTAGTCTTTGTTTGGTATGGCTAGACGCGCTATTCTCAGGTCTCCTGGCTCCACGCGACATCTCAGAAGGACCTCCAGTATCTGTGGTTGGACCCTTTCGAGACATGGGGCCCGATACTGCACCTTCCTGGGGGTCTAAAAGCAGGGCGAGCACCATAACATTTATCTGCAGTATCTCGTCTTCTGATTTGCCATTTGAGTTGAGTTGAGTTAAGAACCGATATCACTGCACTCAGGACATTCCCATACGTTTGATGATATTATACTTCCTAGGTACTTGAAACTCTTTACTTGTTTCAAGGGATGTTCGTTTAGGTGAATAGTTGTTGGTTTTTCTTCTTTAGTTATAGTCATAAATACTGTTTTTCTTGTGCTAATTTTCATGTTGTTCTCTGCACATTTCGTTTAGACTATTCATATGGTCTTGTGATTCAGCTTCTGATTATGCTATTAGTGCTTGGTCGTCCGTAAACGGGAGTTCTCTAATGGTGTAATTTGCAGATGGTTCTTCTTCTATGTTCTCTTCATGTGGTGTTCTTACTGTTTCAGTACACTTCAATAATGTAATCATCATCATCTAGTGCCGTGCCGGCTGGCGTAGGCGTTCATGGCTCTCCATAGATCTCGGTCTTTGGTTTTCTGGATCAACTTTGCTGCTGATATTCCTCCATGCCACCGTCTCAATCCATCCAGCATCATTTCTCTTGGTCTGCCTCTGCCTCTCTTCCCCTCGATCTTTCCAGTCGTTACGATGTTCTCCAATGCCTCTCTTCTCATCACGTGACCGAAGAAAGATGTTTGTCTCTGTCTTATTGTTGTATATAATGTTCTAGTTTCATTAGCCTGTTTCAGGAAGTCGTCGTTAGTTACTCTGGCAATCCAAGGAATTCGCAACATTCGTCTCAAGAACCACATCTCTGTTGCTTCTAATTTCTTCTTAATTTGTTCATTTACATTCCAAGATTCACTGCCATACAGCAAAACTGGTTCTACATAGCATTTCAGCACTCTCTTTCTTACATTCAGTGATTGTGACTTATTGCATAAGATACTCTTCATTTTCTGAAATGCGACTTTTGCCTGCCCTATTCTGCTCCTAATCTCTGTTGTACATCTTCCATCTGATGTTATAAATGCCCCTAGGTATCTAAAATTATCCACTTGGTTAAGGATTTTCCCTTCTTTTTCTGTCACATTTTGGTGTCACCATTTTCTTTGATATTACCATTGTTGCTGTTTTCTTGATATTCAAGGAGAGTCCTTTCCTTGCACTCTCTGTTACTACAACGTCTAATAATTTTTGTAGGTCTGTTGAATTATCCGCCACCAATACTGTGTCATCTGCATAGCGTACATTATTTATATTATAACCTCCAACTAGTATTCGTGGCATCTCTTTGATCTCTCTCATCATTACTTCGCTATACAGGGAAAAAAGATCTGTTGACAAGACACACCCTTGTCGTACTCCTAGCTTTATCTTTTCGTAACTACCCTCTTTATTTCCCATTTTAATTGCTGCTACTTGGTTCCAGTAAACATTTTTATTATTCTTAAATCTTTTCCATCAATGTTGATATCTTCCAACATTTTAATCAATTCATCATGCTTTACTTTATCAAATGCTTTAGTACACGGGTGGGCAAACTACGGCCCGCGGGTCGCATGCGGCCCGCAACCTGATTTTATGCGGCCCGCGAGGGCATTTAGGAATAACAAATTTTTACTTCGTTTTTAAGTTATTTTGTTGAATGTTAAAGAATTTCACGTACCGTTATGATTGTTTCAACATTTTTTATAAGATTTTTTTCTAATTATCAATTTTTGTAAACAGTCCTTGGCCTTCGTAATGTAATGCTTCTTCTTCTTCTTCTTCTTCTTCTTCTTCTTCTTCTTCTTCTTCTTCTTCTTCTTCTTCTTCCTCTTCTTCTTCTTCTTCTTCTTCTTCTTCTTCTTCTTCTTCTTCTTCTTCTTCTTCTTCTTCTTCTTCTTCTTCTTCTTCTTCTTCTTCTTCTTCTTCTTCTTCTTCTGCTGCTGCTGCTGCTTCTTCTTCTTCTTCTTCTTCTTCTTCTTCTTCTTCTTCTTCTTCTTCTTCTTCTTCTTCTTCTTCTTCTTCTCTTCTTCTTCTTCTTCTTCTTCTTCTTCTTCTTCTTCTTCTTCTTCTTCTTCTTCTTCTTCTTCTTCTTCTTCTTCTTCTTCTTCTTCTTCTTCTTCTTCTTCTAGTTCTACTGTTTTGTTGCTGAATCCCTCCGCATTCCAGTCTTTGTTTGGTATGGCCAGACGCTCTATTCTCAGGTCCCCTGGCTCAACACGACATCTGAGAAGGACCTCCATTAGTTTTGGTTGAATTCTTTCGAGGCATATGGCCCGGCACTGCACCTGCCTGGGGGTCCAAAGTAGGGCGAGCACCGTAACATTTAGCTGTAGTCGACATATTTCATTGCGCGTGATTGGTGGCATCCTGATTTCTGTGGTGCGCCTCCTGGCTGGTTGCCTCTTTAATCAGCACCTTTCCTTTGCTAGAGCAGACTGTGGTCTTACTCGAGTTTAGGTGTATAAGCACGCACACACATGTCTGCGCATGCAAGTACGAGCATACACATCTAGAGCGTTCTGTATATTTCTCGGCGCCAGTGACTCGCCACCGCCCCTTCTGCTGTTAGTTAGAACAGTTCCGCCACGAGAAGGCCAGAAGTTGGACTTCTGCTGCATAGGTGATGAATGCACGAGCCATTACGGTATTTATGCAAGGTTGGGCTCTCACCCCAACCTGGTCCCTGGCTACATACAGCAACATTTAGAACCATGTTATTCTAAAATGCGAATTTATCGATTTATATAGAGAAATATTTATCGACATGAAAAATTTAATAAGGATGATTTTATGAAAAACAGATATTTCTCCGGTGAATAAAATGATTTATTTTGCAAGAAAATATTAAATTTAAAAGTCTTTTGCTGTTTTAAATTATTTCCACATTTACAATGTTCAAATTAATTTATTTGTTGTAGTAGTCTTGATATATTTCTGAAATTTATTCTGAGTTTACTACTTGTTTTCCGAACATTTTATTTTCACACACAGCCGGAAGTAGGTTTTGTTTCATTTCCGTTTTAAAGCTTTGTACAGTTCTAACTGTTCGAATTGTATTTACAAAATGAGTGTCAATAGCAAACGTAAGATTCACGGAAGATGAATGCCGTGTTTTTAATTATGAATGAACAAAAAAGTACTGTTTTATAAAAGTTGGTAGCAAATCAGTTTGCTTGCTGTGTCGTGAGTCAGTGGCTGTCTTCAAGGAGTACAATGTAAAATGACATTATCAAACAAAATATTCCGATTTCGGATACAATTTAACAACCGAAGGGAGGGAAAGGAAATGCCTTGATTTGGTGAAAAATTTTGGAGAAACAGCAAACGGTTTTCACTAAACAGTCTTGAATTCAAGATGCTGCAACTGAACCTAGTCTTGTGCTGTCACACAGAATTGTAAAACAGAACAGGCCATTTTCTGATGGCGAGTTCATCAAGAAATGTTTGCTAGATGCAGCAAACATTATGTGCCCAGAACAACAACAAACAACAAAAAATCAAAACAGATCTGGCAACATTAGTTTATCCAGGAGAACTGTGGTCAGACGTGTTGATAAGATAAGTGACAATGTTATGCACAAACTTCAAGATGCAAGTAAACAATTTTTGTGGTAGTCTCTTGCATTGGATGAGAGTACCGATGTACATGATACTGCCCAATTATTGATATTTATACGTGGAATAAACACTTCTTTCAAACTCACTGAAGAGTTATTGAGTGTTGATTCACTCAAAGACACAACCACAGGCAATGATATATTCAATGCTTTTCTAACTGTATTGAAAGAACTGGGTTAGTTCGGAACAAGATGGCAAGTGTTACAACTGACGGAGCTCGTGCTTTGACTGGAAAAAAATGTAGGTCTGGTAAAGTTGATAAGTGATAAGATTAAAGCAGAATATCCAGACCACACATTATTACCACTTCACTTTGTGATTCATCAAGAAAGTCTGTAAAAAACTGTTTTCAATATCAAGCATGTTATTGACCCAATTGTCAGTGTCATCAACCTCATCAGATCAAGAGGACTTAATCACATACGGTTCAAGGCATTACATGACGATTTGGAAACTGAACAATCCGATGTCCTGTACCACACCAGTGTTCGATGGCTGAGTCTCGGCAAGGCGTTGAGGCGAGTGTGGGAACTCAGAGAAGAAATAGTGATATTCCTAGAGATGAGGAGCATTGAATGTGACTTTAATATTAATATTGTCAATAAAGAGTGGAAGTTAGACTTTATGTTTGCCATTGAAACTATGGAAAAGTTAAATGAACTGAATTGACAAACTTCAGGGCAATGGTGTATTCGCACATGAATTGTATGTACATGTAAAATCATTTCAGGCAAAACTCTCACTGTACTCCAGACAAGAAAGTGAAAAAGATTTTGTCACTTCCCTTTGCTGAAACAAGAAACCATTTCTGGTGAAATGACTGAAAAGTACAAAGCCCAATTAGATGCATTGATTGAAGAATTTGGATGGAGATTCCAAGATTTCAAGAACGTAGAGCCACAGTTCAATATTCTCAGTTCCCCTTTCAGTGCAGAAGCTGATACAGCCACAGAGGATATACAGTTGGAGCTGCTTGACTTAGAAGCAGATCATGACCTGAAAGAGAAATTCAAGTCAGATGGTTTGCTGGATTTCTATGGATCTTTATCACAAGAATCATTTCCCAACTTGAAAAACTTTGCAGCTAAACTTTTATCATTGTTTGGATCAACATACATTTTCGAACAAGCCTTCTCTTCCTTGAAGATCAACACATCTAAGAGTAGGTCTTTATTGTCGGACTGCAACTTGCATGCTGTCATGCGAATTTCAACAAGTAAACTTGCTCAAGATTTCAAGAATATTGTCAAAAAGTGCAAGCTGTTACATACATCTCATTAGAAATCAACAATTATAGTGACAGTGTAGTCGGTTTGTGTCTAAATTAAAGCCATTGATAGGTAATAAAGAATATTTGTTATAATAACATGTTGTAAAATCTTGTTAACAAATTAGTAAAAGTTGTTGTCCATATTGTCAAATATAATGTATAAGTATATAAGTAAAATAGCATTGCAATCATTATTTATTTATACTGCTTAATAACCTATAAATAATTAATAATTACTTATTGTGATAGGTTGCTGTAAGCAAAATGGACATTTTATACAATATATATGCGGCCCGCCAATAGCTTTACATTTGTCAATGCGGCCCTACGCACAAAACGTTTGCCCACCCCTGCCCTAGCCCATACTTGCCCACTATGCATCCGTCCTGTTGATTTCCAACTTTGGTATTACTATCACCCATTGTGATAGTTACTTCAGAATTCTTGCATTTCTTGAAGGTTTTCTCTAAATCACTATAAAATTCATCAATGCTGACATCACTACTGTCTGCTGTTGGTGCATAAACTTGTATGACGTTGACATCAAAAGGTCTTCCACTCAACTTCACCAGTAACACTCTGTCTGATACAGTCCAATATCATTTGATCGATTTTGCTCTCTCTGTATCCATTATAATTGCTACTCCTCGCTGTTGTTTCTCTCCACCAGAATAGATTATTTTATATTCCTGTCCCATCTGGTCTCACATACACCTAACATGTTAATATTTAATCTTCTCATTGCATTCTTAATGTTATCAAATTTCCCATCCCACTCATAGTTCTTACATTCCAAGTTCCTACTTTCAATGTTGATATTCTTTTGCACCCAGTCGCCTGATGACGGTCTGGAATCACCTGGTGCACATGACTACCCCTACCGGGTGAGGCTGCTCCTATGGAGCACCCATTTACGTTGTTTCTCTGATTGTCGATAAGACTGCAGTACATAATATTCTTGGCATCTGTAAAGAAGGTAGTTTGCCATTGCTTTTCTTCCTAGCAGTGACCATACTGGTCGATGACCGTAGCCAATGTTTCCCAAAAAATAGATCCTCTGCCTACCGTTGTGAAACTGGAGACCATAACCTACATCTATCTGTCGGCTGCTCCTCAACTTCATCCACCACCTGCACCCATGGCTTCACGTAATCCTGATCGGGGGGCTAAACGGGTACTCCACCTAGCCCAAGGGTGTCCCGTAGGCTAGTGGAGGGAAGGAGGCACCCATCAAGGCATTACTATCATGCTATTATATTTTAAATATTCTCTAAGCAAACGTAATTGCACCAGCATTTGGGGGAGAGAGAGAGAGAGAGAGAGAGAGAGAGAGAGAGAGAGAGAGAGAGAGAGAGAGAGAGAGAGAGAGAGAGAGAGAGAGAGCTGAAATTTACAAATATAAATGACATTATCTCTAAACATATTTATCAACATAAACCCCATAGACCTCCAAGGTCTTTCGCCGTTAATGTAAGTAAGGTGTCTTTAAATTGTGGGTGGCCTTAAGAGGCCAGTAAAAAAATGTTGTTTCCCCACAGAGGGGAAACACTATCTTGGAAAGAAAACTAGTTGTCATTAAAAGTACAGTTTTAAGAATTAAACATAAATATATAATTGAAAAAGTGGGTAATAAAATGTAAGTAAATAAAGACTAAGCAAATGTTGTATAAAGATTTTAACAGCTTTCTTCTTAACATTGCAAAAATATGACTAAGGTATTGATTCTTTTATTTCTTCAAAAAAAATGAAAGATTTTAATGTTAGTTATTGGTATTACACCTAAGTATACCATTTTTATTTTCAAATTCTAGTAATTTCCCTTGTATCAATATTAGATGTTTATGCCCCCCTACCAAGCGCAGACTGCTACTGCAATCATAGATTAATCTTAGGCAATTTACATATAAGATAGACCAAGAAGACGGTGGAGAGATAATATATATACAGACCTACAAGCACTTGGAATCAACGACTGGCAAGAGAAGGTCAACCAGAGAGACGAATGGAGACGGATTGTATCTGTAGCAAAGAACCTCAATGGCTCGGAATGCTGAAGAAGAAGAAGAAGAATTTACATATAAACTTAAAGAAAGTCAAATATACAAATAGAAGCGCAAAATTTGATCTACAGGCACTGAAGAGTGAGGAGATAAAAGATAAATTCAACGTAGAGGTAAAGAACAGATTCGATGCATTGTCCGATATGGAAATAGAAATTTTATTTCAAGACGTCAGTGACCAATTGGAAATATAAAAGAAATCAGTCAAGAAGCTGCACTAACAACAATGATATCCCAAAAATAAAGGTAATAGGACGCAAGAAATGGATGATGGAAGACATCTTAAAACTCATGGAAATAAGAGGAAATAACAAAATAACAAGGAAATATACCAAGAGATTCACAGGAAAATTATAAGCTATGCAAAGAGGCAAAAGAAACATAGCTTGAGGAAAATTGCAAGGAAATTGAAAACCAACACAACACCCAGAATACCAGATTAATGCACACAAGAATTAATGACATCACTAACAAATGAACGCACACATCAACAGGTTGCCTAAAAACCAAAGATGGCAAAATCATAATAGAAAAAGATCAGATTTTACATGCGTGGTCAGATTATGTGAAAGACCTTTATGATGATGCTAGCTGACCCGGCCCGGCTTCGCCCAGCTCCAGGCGGGGATCTATCTATCTATCTATCTATCTATCTATCTATCTATCTATCTATCTATCTATCTATCTATCTATCTATCTATCTATCTATCTATCTATCTATCTATCTATCTATCTATCTATCTATCTATCTATCTATCTATCTATCTATCTATCTATCTATCTATCTATCTAACTATCTATCTATCCATCCATCCATCCATCCATCTATCTATCTATCTATCTATCTGTCTGTCTGTCTGTCTGTCTGTCTGACGTGATTTCACAAGCTCTCCCAATGTTTATATAATTTAACAAAGTTTTGCCTATTTCAATCGAGATGCTGTGTATATCATTGTGTTTTTCTAAAACTGGATCTAATACTAATTAATATATTAAGTTTATGTGACTATTATTTAGTGAAATGCTGATTTCTTTGTGAAATGTAAGGTAAGAACGTTCAGTTTTAAAAACTACCAATTATCGATTAACGTCAACGTGTGATTTAACCATGTGGGACTAGCGCGTGGTTAGTCGCCAAGCACGCGTTACCGAAAGGCGGCGAACTTGTGTGTACTCCCGGCCTGTTGGAGCCTCATACATTACTAATATGGCGTCCAACTTACGGAACTCTACTTTATCCAAGCGCATGAAAATACAAACAAAGACAAGATGGGGAAAAGTTTGACGAGCACGACACCCAAACGTCGGATTTCTTCAACGCCAACTTCACACGTGTGGTCTAGTGAATCTGCAGACACTGATCCCAAGCTCAAGCTGGACGAACATCACAGTTCAGTAGCCCAATCTGATGAGACTAACACATCATCTTTAGTCACTCTTTCCTCAGCCGAACCACACAACCACAACGCCTGTCGTGAACTCATCCAGGCTTTGGAGGACAGGCTAAAAGACTTCATTTCCAACAACACAACTAATATCATTGCCGTGTTTAAAGAAGAAAACGCTCGCCTTCAAAAAGAAATCCACCTCCTTAAAGAAGAGAAGGACACCTTTAAAACAACAATCCATGCCTTAAAACTAAAGAGTGCACAGTCATTTGACAAAAGTGCACAAACAGAAAGTATTCATAGTGCTGCAGAGGTGTGTATGACCAGTGGATATTCGTCGCAAAATGACATACAGTTAGTTTCCACAGGCTGCAACACTACTAAACCTGTAGAACGCGCACCATCCATCTACCCCATTGATGTGCGTGTCAGCAATAGGTCCCAGGCCTCAAGTGTAGACTCTCCAGCAGCAGACGAGAAGTTAAAGAGCTCAGCCACTACCACTACTGAGCATCAACAACCAGCCCAAACAAGCAACGACTATAATAAACAAGAACGCATGAAAGATGACAGCGATCAGTGGCAAGAAATCAAACGGGCGCGTCAACAACGTGAAATAACAATGGATGACAGTGCAACTCATGTCGTCATTGGAGACTCTCTGCTCAAGGGAATCTATAGTGACCGCATGTCATCTTCTGACAGCGAAACTACCTCGATCTACCCACTACCAGAAGCTGACATTGACAGACTGACCTCTACACTGCGGAAATTCAAGGTGAATGATAGAATTAGAAGAACAACAGTCCATATCGGTGTCAACAATATTATGAACAATCACATCATAAGCACCTCACAACTCGCTACATTGGAGGTGTTGTTGCGCAAGAAATTTCCTAAAGCATCTATTTTCTTTTCATCAATCATCCCGCCATGTTATGGATTCCAGCGCCGCACTGCCGATGCTGGCAATCTGACTCTACATAAATTTTTTCAAGAAACTAACAATGCTTTCATTAATAATACCCCGTATTTCACATCGCCGTCCGGGGCTCCCAAGAAAAAACTATATAAGGATCAACTACATTGTTCAAAACTAGGAACTAGCATACTAGCGAAGAACATAAAATATCCTGAACGTACACAACAATTAGAACCAGTTTCAGTTACAGGAGTAAACCGATCTTCACCTCCAGCTATAGCCATCTCTCAGTGTTCAGAAAACACTCAACCTCTGCCCACACCACCCTTGCCTATTCCCCAGGAATACAAGGCTGTAAATAGCGACCCAGGCTCCAATCCCAATGTTGCTAACTATGGTGCATTGTTTCCTCCCTTGCCCATAAAACAGTCTCCACCTAGCATGTCAAAGGGGACACCGATAAACAATGTTGCGGTGCCCCCGATGCCTGCTTCCAATGTAGGCACTTCCAGTAGCTCTCATAGCAGTGGTCCCTCGTTGGACGGTAATCCACACTCTTATCAGTGGAATTGTCAACTTCAACAGCTAATGCAATACAATCCTGCAGCCCTGCACCAAGCGTTAATGATGTCACTCCATCACAGACATTTTCCTATCCCCTCTAATAGTCGTAACTACCACTAAATAAAGTTTCAAAACCTCTGAAATTTTTCTTCCACAAGCGACATCATCTTTTCATTGTGTAATGTTCGCCAATCACGATCAGTGGCTCAACAAAGATGGCCATCTCAACATCTATCATTTGCTCAATAAATTACCTGAGCTTTCAGTAATACTGTGCAAACAGTTCCATGTGTTTGGAATCACAGAAAGTCGTCTCAATGACAAAATAACCGACTCTGAAATCTCTCTTAAGGGGTGTAAAGTAATTCGAAGAGACGCAAATCAAAAATTAGAGACAGGTATTGCTGTATACATTTCAAATTCTCTCAACTGTTCCCGTAGAAGTGATCTCGAGATAGAAGAGATAGAATGTGTTTGGTTAGAGGTGAAGCCAGTCAGCCAGCAACCGTTTCTCATTGGATACCTATATCGAAATCCCTGTGCTGGGTATAGTTGGTATGACTGTTTCACTACAATGATGGATAGGGTGTTTGCAGCAGGTAGAGAAGTCATGATATTAGGTGACTTTAACATAGATATTACTAAATC
>JACEFZ010010062.1:855000-875000 GCA_014155875.1 Cepaea nemoralis | reverse complement strand
GATGTGTGGCTGGGGGAATGGGTGGATGGAGGATGTGTGGTTGGGTGGAGGATGTGTGGTTGGGTAGAGGATGTGTGGGTGGGTGATTGTATATGAGTAAGGGTGTGTGGTTAAGGGATGTTGGTTGGGGGATGGGTGGGTAGAGGATATGTGGGTGGGTGAGTGTCTGCAGGTTAGGAGATGGTGGGGGATGTTTGCAGGTGTGGGCTCGGGATCTGTGAGTGGGCTGGGGGAGATGGGAGATTATGTGGGTGAGTGCGGAATTTGTGTGTAGGTAGGTGCGGAATATGTGAGTTGACGGGGAGATGTGTGTGTGGCTGAGGAATATGTGTTTGGTTGAGTGGTTGGAGGTGTGTGGGTGGAGGAGGATATTGGATGAGTGATTGTTGGTGGGAACTGGGACGGGTAGAGGATATGTGAGTGGGTGGGGAGATGTGTGTAGGTGGGGGATGTGTGGGTTATTGAATGTTTGTGTGCTTGGGGTGTGGGTGCATGGGATGTGTGGTGGGTGAGAGGTGTGTGTGGGCGGGGAGATGTGTAGGTGTAGGGATGTGGTGGATGGGTGGGGGAATGTATTGTATGTGTGTATGGTTGGGTGGGGGAGTTGGAATGAATGGGGGATGTGTGCGTGGGTGGTGGATGTGTCTCATAACATAGTAATATGCATTGTTTATGTTTACAAAATTCACGTGACAATGTTTTTTTCCTATGCACTGTTGATGAAAGAAAGATGAGTGATTGGAAGGGCCGAATGTAAGACGGGCCTGCGTGCCCAATTTGCTACCCTTTGAAAATAAAGTCTGTTCGTTCGTTCGTTCGTTCGTTCGTTCTGTCTGTCGGTCTGTCTGTCTGTCTAACCCGGCCCGGCTTCGCCCAGCTCCTGGTGGGGAGCATCTCATTTAATTCATATAAGTAGTCATATAAGCTCCCGTTCCCCTTCCCGACTGTCTGTCTGTCTGTCTGTCTGTCTGTCTGTCTGTCTGTCTGTCTGTCTGTCTGTCTAACCCTGCCAGGCTTCAACCAGTCCCTGGTGGGGAGCATCTCATTTAATTCATATAAGTAGTCATATAAGCTCCCGTTCCCGACTGTCTGTCTGTCTGTCTGTCTGTCTGTCTGTCTGTCTGTATAACCCGGCCCGGTTTCGCCCAACCCTTGGTGGGGAGCATCTCATTTACTTCATATAAGAAGACATATAAGCTCCCGTTCCCGTTCCCGACTATCTGTCTGTCTGTCTATCTGTCTGTCTGTCTGTCTGTCTGTTTGTCTGTCTGTCTGTCCGACCCGGTCCGACTTCACCCAGGCCCTGGTGGGGAGCATCTCATTTAATTCGTATATAAGCTTCCGTTCCCGACTATCTGTCTGTCTATGTTCGGCCCGTTCCTGTTAAAAATATAGATAAGATAGAAGAATAGATAGATTGATAGTAGAAAATATGATTAGAAGAGATCTATCTAAAGTAAACTAACCAAGATATCACGAACAGCCAATAAATGGTGGGCGGTGGGTTCACTGCAGAGTACTGCAAAGGATATGAAACTATCTTTCTCTCACAAAAACATTACTTTTTTTTTTTAAACGAACGAAAATCTTTATTTTCAAAGGGTAATGAATTGGGCACGCAGGCCCGTCCTACATTCTGCCCTTCTTCTCTATTGTCTCTCATACATACTTTCATTTAACATCTCTTATGAAGCAATTCTTTGACAACAAAAGAACAATAAGCATTAAAACGCATGAAACGTAACTCGTTGAGGCAATGTTTAACATGGGCATCATAAATACCCAACGTGGGTGTAAAGCGCCATACATATGAGAATGTTTTAAAAAAAATAAGTGCTGTTGAAGAAAAATAAAAAGATGATTTAGAAAATGTTCACTATTTAAAAAGATGCATTATTTTTATGAAAACTTTGAAAATGCCTTAAAGATTATATAATTATTTATTATAACTCATATGCTTGTAAATAACTGTAGACAAAGAGTTTAATCTTTTAAAACAATGCAACAATCTATATATAACATATATAGCAATGCTATTAAATGTTATGCCCCTTGAAATCACTTTTCTTAAGTAAAGACCCCTCGCTATATATAAATGATCATGTAAATTAAAATATTAAATTTTAGTAAGTAAATAGCTGATTGTACACTAACAACTATGACAGTTGGCTGCACTGGAATGAAAAGAATACATCTAGAAAATTTCATCTCAATCGGATGGACCGTTATCGAACGCATCAAATACATCCCTACACACATACATACATCGTCTTTTATAGATATAGACAAGAGAAGAACAATTATGATCATCAGAATAATAATGAAGGGCCATCAATTTTGTTTGTCGGGGTGTTTTTCTTTTAGATATCTAGCAATTCCGCAGAGCCGTCTCCCTGACGAAGGTGTTAACGATTTACTCCGTAATCCGCATATCCACGTGTGGGGAAACAGCTGCGCGAGATTCGGTAGGGAATCGGGTTGCGTTGGTTACTTACAGGGGTATCTGAGATTGTCGCTCAGTAAGCAATGCAAAATACTCTGCGTAATCTTGCAAAGACATCCACAACAGCGGTAAAATGCTATTGTTGACAGCGATGTAAATAGGATATGCGAAAAAAAAAATTCCGCTGAATGCTTGAACATAAGTGTAGTGATAAATCAAGGCGTTACTATCATGTTATTATGGTATTTGAAATATTCTCTAAGCAAACATAATTGTACCAGCATTTAGCAAATAACATAAGCCGCATTAGCTTGCACGGCCTTTCGCCAGTGCGAAAATAAGTGCACGCAGCACCTGATTGTGCCAGACCAGGTTTTGTCCTACTCACTTCGCCTGTTATTCGTCATCTCTCTCATTCCTATCACCTAGGCCAGGGGTGGCCAAACTACAGCCCGCGGGCCGCATGCGGCCCGCCCACTGATTTTATGCGGCCCGCGAGGGCATTTAGGAATAATAATTGTTACTTCGTTTTTAAGTTATTTTGTTGAATTTTAAAGAATTTCATGTACCGTTATGATTGTTTCAACATTTTTTATAAGATTTCTTTCTAATTATCAATTTTTGTAAACAGTCCTTGGCCTTCGTAATGTAATGCTTCTTCTTCTTCTTTCGTTCGCCGTAAATACTATAACTGCAATGTTGCCTCTTGTGTGAATTTAACTGTCCTTTTTAGTTCTCTCAGCAGTCCATAGAGTTTATCTTCCACTGTCGTCTCTCTTGGCCAGAAGGTTAGCCTAGACATGTTGTAGTTTGGGCAGTCTTTTAGTATGTGCTCTGCTGTCTGCGACGATAATCCACACGTGCACATGGCTGATTCACCAATCTTGAATCTTGTATACATGTGGTTGCGTAATCTATTGTGTCCTGTTATAAGGAGCAGAATAATGACTTGTTCTGGTCTGTCCATAACGTGGTAGTCGCCTTGAGCAGGTTATGGTGGCCTTCAGACTGATTTGATCATTCTTTTCTTTTGGTGGTAACGGGAACATCAGGCTGTTCTTCATTTGCTCCTTCCTTAGCCAATCGTTCAGTTCTGTTCGTTTCCGGGTACTCCACAGTGGGATGGTATCCACTGTATGGTGACCCTATGCTGGCTGCTAAGTTAAGAAAGTAGTGTCCTTAATACTGGCAATTTCCAAGACATCATTTCGTTTTTGTTGAGATGAGTTTCTTGCAAGCAACATACGCTTACAGTTTCTTGGTCCAAGATGTTTTCTAGTTCTATTGTTTTGTTGCTGAATCCCTCCGCATTCCAATACATAAGTTTTAGTCTTTGTTTGGTATGGCCAGACGCTCTATTCTCAGGTCCCCTGGCTCAACACGACATCTGAGAAGGACCTCCATTAGTTGTGGTTGGATTCTTTCGAGGCATATGGTCCGGCACTGCACCTGCCTGGGGGACCAAAGTAGGGCGAGCACCGTAACATTTAGCCGTAGTCGACATATTTCATTGCGCGTGATTGGTGGCATCCTGATTTCTTTGGTGCGCCTCCTGGCTGGTTGCCTCTTTATTCAGCACCTTTCCTTTGCTAGAGCAGACTGTGGTCTTACTCGAGTTTAGGTGTATAAGCACGCACACACATGACTGCGCATGCAAGTATGAGCATACACATCTAGAGCGTTCTGTATATTTCTCGGCGCCAGTGACTCGCCGCCGCCCCTTCT
The DNA here is from genome assembly GCA_014155875.1 of Cepaea nemoralis. Taxonomy (NCBI): domain Eukaryota; kingdom Metazoa; phylum Mollusca; class Gastropoda; order Stylommatophora; family Helicidae; genus Cepaea; species Cepaea nemoralis. The sequence continues at coordinate 870,832 of JACEFZ010010062.1, read as the reverse complement.
CCTGTTAGTTAGAACAGTTCCGCCACGAGAAGGCCAGAAGTTGGACTTCTGCTGCATAGTGATGAATGCACGAGCCATTACGGTATTTATGCAAGGTTGGGCGATCACCCCAACCCGGCCCCTGGCTACATACAGCAACATTTGGAACCATGTTATGCTAAAATGAGAATTTATCGTTGTATATAGAGAAATATTTATCGACATGAAAAATTTGATAAGGATGATTTTATGAAAAAACAGATATTTCTCCGGTGAATAACATGATTTATTTTGCAAGAAAATATTAAATTTCAAAGTCTTTTGCTGTTTTAAATTATTTCCACATTTACAATGTTCAAATTAATTTATTTGTTGTAGTAGTCTTGATATATTTCTGAAATTTATTCTGAGTTTACTATTTGTTTTCCGAATATTTTATTTTCACACACAGCCGGAAGTAGGTTTTGTTTCATTTCCGTTTTAAAGTTTTATACAGTTCTAACTGTTCGAATTTTATTTACAAAATGAGTGTCAATAGCAAACGTAAGATTGAAGATGAATTCCGTGTTTTTAATTATGAATGGACAACAAAGTACTGTTTTATAAAAGTTGGTAGCAAATCAGTTTGCTTGCTGTGTCGTGAGTCAGTGGCTGTCTTCAAGGAGTACAATTTAAAAAGACATTATCAAACAAAATATTCTGATTTCGGATACAATTTAACAACCGAAGGGAGGGAAAGGAAATGCCTTGATTTGGTGAAAAATTTTGGAGAAACAGCAAACGGTTTTCACTAAACAGTCTTGAATTCAAGATGCTGCAACTGAACCTAGTCTTGTGCTGTCACACAGAATTGTAAAACAGAACAAGCCATTTTCTGATGGCGAATTCATCAAGAAATGTTTGCTAGATGCAGCAAACAGTATGTGTCCAGAAAACAACAAACAACAAATAATCAAAACATATCTGACAACATTACTTTATCCAGGAAAACTGTGGTCAGACGCGTTGATAAGATAAGTGACAATGTTATGCATAAACTTCAAGATGCAAGTAAACAATTTTTGTGGTAGTCTCTTGCATTGGATGAGAGTACCGATGTACATGATACTGCCCAATTATTGATATTTATACGTGGAATAAACACTTCTTTCAAACTCACTGAAGAGTTATTGAGTGTTGAATCACTCAAAGACACAACCACAGGCCATGATATATTCAATGCTTTTCTAACTGTATTGAAAGAAATGGGTTAGTCCAGAACAAGATGCAAGTTTTACAACTGACGGAGCTCGTGCTTTGACTGGAAAAAATGTAGGTCTGGTAAAGTTGATAAGTGATAAGATTAAAGCAGAATATCCAGACCACACATTATTACCACTTCACTTTGTGATTCATCAAGAAAGTCTGTAAAAAACTGTTTTCAATATCAAGCATGTTATTGACCCAATTGTCAGTGTCATCAACCTCATCAGATCAAGAGGACTTAATCACATACGGTTCAAGGCATTACTTGACGATTTGGAAACTGAACAATCCGATGTCCTGTACCACACCAGTGTTCGATGGCTGAGTCTCGGCAAGGCGTTGAGGCGAGTGTGGGAACTCAGAGAAGAATTAGTGATATTCCTAGAGATGAGGAGCATTGAATGTGACTTTAATACTAATATTGTCAATAAAGAGTGGAAGTTAGACTTTATGTTTCCCATTGAAACTATGGAAAAGTTAAATGAACTGAATTGACAAACTTAAGGGCAATGGTGTGTTCGCAAATGAATTGTATGTACATGTAAAATCATTTCAGGCAAAACTCTCACTGTACTCCAGACAAGAAAGTGAAAAAGATTTTGTCACTTCCCTTTGCTGAAACAAGAAACCATTTCTGGTGAAATGACTGAAAAGTACAAAGCCCAATTAGATGCATTGATTGAAGAATTTGGATGGAGATTCCAAGATTTCAAGAACGTAGAGCCACAGTTCAATATTCTCAGTTCCCCTTTCAGTGCAGAAGCTGATACAGCCACAGAGGATATACAGTTGGAGCTGCTTGACTTAGAAGCAGATCATGATCTGAAAGAGAAATTCAAGTCAGATGGTTTGCTGGATTTCTATGGATCTTTATCACAAGAATCATTTCCCAACTTGAACAACTTTGCAGCTAAACTTTTATCATTGTTTGGATCAACATACATTTGCGAACAAGCCTTCTCTTCCTTGAAGATCAACACATCTAAGAGTAGGTCTTTATTGTCGGACTGCAACTTGCATGCTGTCATGCGAATTTCAACAAGTAAACTTGCTCAAGATTTCAAGAATATTGTCAAAAAGTGCAAGCAGTTACATACATCTCATTAGAAATCAACAATTATAGTGACAGTGTAGTCGGTTTGTGTCTAAATTAAAGCCATTGATAGGTAATAAAGAATATTAGTTATAATAACATGTTGTAAAATCTTGTTAACAAATTAGTAAAAGTTGTTGTCCATATTGTCAAATATAATGTATAAGTATATAAGTAAAATAGCATTGCAATCATTATTTATTTATACTGCTTAATAACCTATAAATAATTAATAATTACTTATTGTGATAGGTTGCTGTAAGCAAAATTGACCTTTTATACGATATATACGCGGCCCGCCAATAGCTTTACATTTGTCAATGCGGCTCTACGCACAAAACGTTTGCCCACCCCTGCCCTAGTCCATACTTGCCCACTATGCATCCGTCCTGTTGATTTCCAACTTTGGCATTCAAGTCACCCATTATGATAGTTACTTCAGAATTCTTGCATTTCTTGAAGGTTTTCTCTAAATCACTATAAAATTCATCAATGCTGTCATCACTACTGTCTGCTGTTGGTGCATAAACTTGTATGACGTTGACATCAAAAGGTCTTCCACTCAACTTCACCAGTAACACTCTGTCTGATACAGTCCAATATCATTTGATCGATTTTGCTCTCTCTGTATCCATTATAATTGCTACTCCTCGCTGTTGTTTCTCTCCACCAGAATAGATTATTCTATATTCCTGTCCCATCTGGTCTCACATACACCTAACAGGTTAATATTTAATCTTTTCATTTCATTCTTAATGTTATCAAATTTCCCATCCCCACTCATAGTTCTTACATTCCAAGTTCCTACTTTCAATGTTGATTTTCTTTTTTGCACCCAGTCGCCTGATGACGGTCTGGAATCACCTGGTGCACATGACTACCCCTACCGGGTGAGGCTGCTCCTATGGAGCACCCATTTACGTTGTTTCTCTGATTGTCGATAAGACTGCAGTACATAATATTCTTGGCATCTGTAAAGAAGGTAGTTTGCCATTGCTTTTCGTCCTAGCAGTGACCATACTGGTCGATGACCGTAGCCAATGTTTCCCAAAAAAGAGATCCTCTGCCTACCGTTGTTAAACTGGAGACCATAACCTACATCTATCTGTCGGCTGCTCCTCAACTTCATCCACCACCTGCACCCTTGGCTTCACGTAACCCTGATCGGGGGGCTAAACGGGTACTCCACCTAGCCCAAGGGTGTCCCGTAGGCTAGTGGAGGGAAGGAGGCACCCATCAAGGCATTACTATCATGCTATTATATTTTAAATATTCTCTAAGCAAACGTAATTGCACCAGCATTTTGGGAGAGAGAGAGAGAGAGAGAGAGAGAGAGAGAGAGAGAGAGAGAGAGAGAGAGAGAGAGAGAGAGAGAGAGAGAGAGAGAGAGAGAGAAAACTGAAATTTACAAACATAAATGACATTATCTCTAAACATATTTATCAACATAAACCCCATAGACCTCCAAGGTCTTTCGCCGTTAATGTAAGTAAGGTGTCTTTAAATTGTGGGTGGCCTTAAGAGGCCAGTAAAAAAATGTTGTTTCCCCACAGAGGGGAGGCACTATCTTGGAAAGAAAACTAGTTGTCATTAAAAGTACAGTTTTAAGAATTAAACATAAATATATAATTGAAAAAGTGGGTAATAAAATGTAAGTAAATAAAGACTAAGCAAATGTTGTATAAAGATTTTAACAGCTTTCTTCTTAACATTGCAAAAATATGACTAAGGTATTGATTCTTTTATTTCTTCAAAAAAAATGAAAGATTTTAATGTTAGTTATTGGTATTACACCTAGGTATACCATTTTTATTTTCAAATTCTAGTAATTTCCCTTGTATCAATATTAGATGTTTATGCCCCCCTACCAAGCGCAGACTGCTACTGCAATCATAGATTAATCTTAGGCAATTTACATATAAGATAGACCAAGAAGACGGTGGAGAGATAATATATATACAGACCTACAAGCACTTGGAATCAACGACTGGCAAGAGAAGGTCAACCAGAGAGACGAATGGAGACGGATTGTATCTGTAGCAAAGAACCTCAATGGCTCGGAATGCTGAAGAAGAAGAAGAAGAATTTACATATAAACTTAAAGAAAGTCAAATATACAAATAAAAGCGCAAAATTTGATCTACAGGCACTGAAGAGTGAGGAGATAAAAGATAAATTCAACGTAGACGTAAAGAACAGATTCGATGCATTGTCCGATATGGAAATAGAAATTTTATTTCAAGACGTCAGTGACCAATTGGAAATATAAAAGAAATCAGTCAAGAAGCTGCACTAACAACAATGATATCCCAAAAATAAAGGTAATAGGACGCAAGAAATGGATGAAGGAAGACATCTTAAAACTCATGGAAATAGAGGAAATAACAAAATAACAAGGAAATATACCAAGAGATTCACAGCAAAATTATAAGCTATGCAAAGAGGCAAAAAAAAAACATAGCTTGAGGAAAATTGCAAGGAAATTGAAAACCAACACAACACCCAGAATACCAGATTAATGCACACAAGAATTAATGACATCACTAACAAATGAACACACACATAAACAGGTTGCCTAATAACCAAAGATGGCAAAATCATAATAGAAAAAGATCAGATTTTACATGCGTGGTCAGATTATGTGAAAGACCTTTATAATGATACTAGCTGACCCGGCCCGGCTTCGCCCAGCTCCAGGCGGAGATCTATCTATATATCTATCTATCTATCTATCTATCTATCTATCTATCTATCTATCTATCTATCTATCTGTCTGTCTGTCTGTCTGTCTGTCTGTCTAACCCGGCCCGGCTTCGCCCAGCTCTTGGTGGGGAGCATCTCATTTAATTCATATAAGTATGAATATAAGCTCCTGTTCCCGTTCTCGACTGTCTGTCTGTCTGTCTGTCTGTCTGTCTGTCTGTCTGTCTGTCTGTCTAACCCTGCCCGGCTTCAACCAGCTCCTGGTGGGAAGCATCTCATTTAATTCATATAAGTAGTCATATAAGCTCCCGTTCCCTACTGTCTGTCTGTCTATCTGTCTGTCTGTATAACCCGGCCCGGTTTCGCCCAACCCTTGGTGGGGAGCATCTCATTTACTTCATATAAGTAGTCATATAAGCTCCCGTTCCCGTTCCCGACTATATGTCTGTCTGTCTATCTGTCTGTCTGTCTGTCTGTCCGACCCGGCCCGACTTCACCCAGGCCCTGGTGGGGAGCATCTCATTTAATTCGTATATAAGCTTCCGTTCCCGACTATCTGTCTATGTTCGGCCCGTTCCTGTTAAAAATATAGATAAGATAGAAGAATAGATAGATTGATAGTAGAAAATATGATTAGAAGAGATCTATCTAAAGTAAACTAACCAAGATATCACGAACAGCCAATAAATGGTGGGCGGTGGGTTCACTGCAGAGTACTGCAAAGGATATGAAACTATCTTTCTCTCACAAAAACATTACTTTTTTTTTAAACGAACGAAAATCTTTATTTTCAAAGGGTTAAGAATTGGGCACGCAGGCCCGTCCTACATTCTGCCCTTCTTCTCTATTGTCTCTCATACATACTTTCATTTAACACCTCTTATGAAGCAATTCTTTGACAACAAAAGAACAATAAGCATTAAAACGCATGAAACGTAACTCGTTGAGGCAATGTTTAACATGGGCATCATAAATACCCAACGTGGGTGTAAAGCGCCATACATATGAGAATGTTTAAAAAAAAATTATATGTGCTGTTGAAGAAAAATAAAAAGATGATTTAGAAAATTTTCACTATTTAAAAAGATGCATTATTTTTATGAAAACTTTGAAAATGCCTTAAAGATTATATAATTATTTATTATAACTCATATGCTTGTAAATAACTGTAGACAAAGTGTTTAATCTTTTAAAACAATGCAACAATCTATATATAAAATATATAGCAATGCTATTAAATGTTATGCCCCTTGAAATCACTTTTCTTAAGTAAAGACCCCTCGCTATATATAAATGATCATGTAAATTAAAATATTAAATTTTAGTAAGTAAATAGCTGATTGTACACTAACAACTATGACAGTTGGCTGCACTGGAATGAAAAGAATACATCTAGAAAATTTCATCTCAATCGGATGGACCGTTATCGAACGCATCAAATACATCCCTACACACATACATACATCGTCTTTTATAGATATAGACAAGAGAAGAACAATTATGATCATCAGAATAATAATGAAGGGCCATCAATTTTGTTTGTCGGGGTGTTTTTCTTTTAGATATCTAGCAATTCCGCAGAGCCGTCTCCCTGACGAAGGTGTTAACGATTTACTCCGTAATCCGCATATCCACATGTGGGGAAACAGCTGCGCGAGATTCGGTAGGGAATCGGGTTGCGTTGGTTACTTACAGGGGTATCTGAGATTGTCGCTCAGTAAGCAATGCAAACTACTCTGCGTAATCTTGTAAAGACATCCACAACAGCGGTAAAATGCTATTGTTGACAGCGATGTAAATAGGATATGCGAAAAAAAAAATTCCGCTGAATGCTTGAACATAAGTGTAGTGATAAATCAAGGCGTTACTATCATGTTATTATGGTATTTGAAATATTCTCTAAGCAAACGTAATTGTACCAGCATTTAGCAAATAACATAAGCCGCATTAGCTTGCACGGCCTTTCGCCAGTGCGAAAATAAGTGCACGCAGGACCTGATTGTGCCAGACCAGGTTTTGTCCTACTCACTTCGCCTGTTATTCGTCATCTCTCTCATTCCTATCACCTAGGCCAGGGATGGCCAAACTACAGCCCGCGGGCCGCATGCGGCCCGCCCACTGATTTTATGCGGCCCGCGAGGGCATTTAGGAATAATAATTGTTACTTCGTTTTTAAGTTATTTTGTTGAATTTTAAAGAATTTCATGTACCGTTATGATTGTTTCAACATTTTTTATAAGATTTCTTTCTAATTATCAATTTTTGTAAAAAGTCCTTGGCCTTCGTAATGTAATGCTTCTTCTTCTTCTTTCGTTTGCCGTAAATACTATAACTGCAATGTTGCCTCTTGTGTGAATTTAACTGTCCTTTTTAGTTCTCTCAGCAGTCCATAGAGTTTATCTTCCACTGTCGTCTCTCTTGGCCAGAAGGTTAGCCTAGACATGTTGTAGTTTGGGCAGTCTTTTAGTATGTGCTCTGCTGTCTGCGACGATAACCCACACGTGCACATGGCTGATTCACCAATCTTGAATCTTGTATACATGTGGTTGCGTAATCTATTGTGTCCTGTTCTGAGGAGCAGAATAATGACTTGTTCTTGTCTGTCCACAACGTGGTAGGCGTCTTGAGCAGGTTCTGATGGCCTTCTGACTGATTTGATCATTCTTTTCTTTTGGTGGTAACGGGAACATCAGGCTGTTCTTCATTTGCTCCTTCCTTAGCCAATCGATCAGTTCTGTTCGTTTCCGGGTACTCCACAGTGGGATGGTATCCATTGTATGGTGACCTTATGCTGCTGCTAAGTTAAGAAAGTAGTGTCCTTAATACTGGCAATTTCCAAGACATCATTTCGTTTTCGTTGAGATGAGTTTCTTGCAAGCAACATACGCTTACAGTTTCTTGGTCCAAGATGTTTTCTATTTCTATTGTTTTGTTGCTGAATCCCTCCGCATTCCAGTGCATTAGTTTTAGTCTTTGTTTGGTATGGCCAGACGCTCTATTCTCAGGTCCCCTGGCTCAACACGCCATCTGAGAAGGACCTCCATTAGTTGTGGTTGGATTCTTTCGAGGCATATGGCCCGGCACTGCACCTGCCTGGGGGACCAAAGTAGGGCGAGCACCGTAACAATTTGCCGTAGTCGACATATTTCATTGCGCGTGATTGGTGGCATCCTGATTTCTGTGATGCGCCTCCTGGCTGTTTGCCTCTTTATTCAGCACCTTTCCTTTGCTAGAGCAGACTGTGGTCTTACTCGAGTTTAGGTGTATAAGCACGCACACACATGTCTGCGCATGCAAGTACGAGCATACACATCTAGAGCGTTCTGTATATTTCTCGGTGCCAGTGACACGCCGCCGCTCCTTCTCCTCTTTGTTAGAACAGTTCCGCCACGAGAGGGCCAGAAGTTGGACTTCTGCTGCATAGGTGATGAATGCACGAGCCATTAGGGTATTTATGCAAGGTTGGGCGCTTATCCCAACCCGGCCCCTGGCTACACACAGCAACATTTGGAATCATGTTATGCTAAAATGCGAATTTATCGATTTATATAGACATATTTATCGACATGAAAAATTTAATAAGGATGATTTTATGAAAAACAGATATTTCTCCGGTGAATAAAATGATTTATTTTGCAAGAAAATATTAAATTTAAAAGTCTTTTGCTGTTTTAAATTATTTCCACATTTACAATGTTCAAATTACATTATTTGTTGTAGTAGTCTTGATATATTTCTGAAATTTATTCTGAGTTTACTACTTGTTTTCCGAATATTTTATTTTCACACACAGCCAGAAGTAGGTTTTGTTTCATTTCCGTTTTAAAGTTTTGTACAGTTCTAACTGTTCGAATTTTATTTAAAAAATGAGTGTCAATAACAAACGTAAGATTGAAGATGAATGCCGTGTTTTTAATTAAGAATGGACAACTAAGTACTGTTTTATAAAAGTTGGTAGCAAATCAGTTTGCTTGCTGTGTCGTGAGTCAGTGGCTGCCTTCAATGAGTATAATTTAAAAAGATATTATCAAACAAAATATTCCGATTTGGGATACAATTTAACAACCGAAGGGAGAGAAAGGAAATGCCTTGAGTTGGTGAAATATCTTGGAGAAACAGCAAACTGTTTTTACTAAACAGTCTTGAATTCAAGATGATGCAACTGAACCTAGTCTTGTGCTGTCACACAGAATTGTAAAACAGAATAAGCCATTTTCTGATGGCGACTTCATCAAGGAATGTTTGCTAGATGCAGCAAACATTATGTGTCCAGAACAACAACATCAAACAACACACACACACACACACACACACACACACACACACACACACACACACACACACACACAGAGATCTGACATTACTTTATCCAGGAGAACTGTGGTCAGACGTGTTGATAAGATAAGTGACAATGTTATGCATAAACTTCAAGATGCAAGTAAACAATTGTTATGGTAGTCTCTTGCATTGGATGAGAGTACCGATGTACATGATACTGCCCAATTATTGATATTTATACCTGGAATAAACACTTCTTTCAAACTCACTGAAGAGTTATTGAGTGTTGAGTCACTCAAAGACACAACCACCGGCCATGATATATTCAAGGCTTTTACTAACTGTATTGAAATACCTGGGTTAGTTCGGAACAAGATGGCAAGTGTTAAAACTGACGGAGTTCGTGCTTTGACTGGAAAAAATGTAGATCTGATAAAGTTGATAAGTGATAAGATTAAAGCAGAATATCCAGACCACACATTATTACCACTTCACTATGTGATTCATCAAGAAAGTCTGTGAAAAACTGTTTTCAATATCAAGCATGTTATTGACCCAGTTGTCAGTGTAATCAACCTCATCAGATCAAGAGGACTTAATCACATACAGTTCAAGGCATTACTTGACGATTTAGAAACTGAACAATAAGATGTCCTGTACCACACCAGTGTTCGATGGCTGAGTCTCGGCAAGGTGTTGAGGCGAGTGTGGGAACTCAAAGAAGAAATAGTGCTTCCACATAGTGGTACATGATCACTATTACAGTCAGCACCAGGCATTGTCTTTACATTAATTAAAGCATTTCTAAATCTTTTATTAATTAGTATGTAGTCAATTTGGTTGCGTATTTTCTTATCAGGGCTTTTCCATGTGTACAGTCGTCTTTTATGGTGTTTAAACCATGTGTTTCCAATTATCATATCATTGATATTTGCCAATTCTATTAGCTTTTCCCCTCTTTCATTTCTTGTACCTAAACCATAATTCCCCACTACATCCTCCATTTCCCCCTTTCATACATTTGCATTAAAATCACCAAGTATTATTTTTATTTCTTGTGATCCAATTTGAGCCATCACCATTTCTATTTCGTCGTAAAAGTGTTGTATTTCTTCATCACTACTGCTTGTTATTGGTGCACATACTTGTATAATATTTATATCTATTGGTTTGCCTTTGATTTTTACCATAATAACTCTATCTGAAATACACCAGTATCCATTAATTGACTTGGCTGTTTTTTCGTCTAATATTATTCCTACACCTTTTTCATCTGTATGCCCTCCAGAATAAATTATTGTGTGATTGTCAGCTATAATTTTGCCCGATCCCTTACATCTCATCTCACTGACGCCTAGTATATTCATTTTCATGCTATCCATCTCTCTTAGAACATTGGTCAACTTTCCTAGCTCATTTAATGTCCTAACATTCCATGTTCCTACTCTAAATTTATTTATTTTAGTTATGATTTTGCCATCAGTAGCTGGATGACGGTCTGGTGTCACCTGTGGCTCATGACTGTCCCTGCTGGACGAGGATGTCCTAAGACAGCCATTAACGTCCTTCACTAACTCTGATATATGTTTGCCATGAAGTCTTGGGAAGATAATGTGGTGGTTTCCCCTTGCCTTCCACATCCACGTGGTGGTCTTTTTACCTCTGCCTTTGACAGCCTTTTCCGACTGTAAGGACAAGTGAATGCCCTGCTCTGCTCAGCTGCAGAGTTGTCCACTTATTCCGGTGGATACTCGGTCCCCAGAGTTGTGTTAGCCACACAGTAGTGTGTTTCCATCCTCTACCACGGGGAGGTGCATTTGGGATTTTCCCTTCATAAAGTTATGGTCTATGGCCAAAACTCTCCAGTTAATGTAATACACTTTTTCAATATTGTTGTTTTATTCAATACACTTTCAATAATATCGGTTTATTCAATATATTTTTCAATAATATCGTTTTATTCAATACACTTTTCTGTAATATCGTATTACTCAATAAACTTTTCAACAATATCATATTATTCAATACTCCTGTCAACAATATCGTTTTATTCAATGTACTTTTCAATAATATCGTTTTATTCAATACACTTTTCAATAATATCGTTTTATTCAATACATTTGTCAACAATATCGTTTTAATCAATACACTTATCTATTTTCTCCTCCACTTCAAGACACCTGAAGAGTTGAGAAATTACATTAGTGTATTGGCCTCGGCGAAGGACACTATGACACAAGAAACGATATTATTTTTTCCTTTTAATTAAAGCCGTTGCAACTGGCACGAGGAACTTTAGCGAAATATCCGGATTCTAGCTCGCATTTCCACAGACAGAGCAAGATGTTAATGAAAAATCAAATTTAAAAAAAAAATTATTTTTTTTAACAGTAACATGTCACCAATGTTGAATAGTTTGGTTCCATATACAACAAGAACAAGGGGAACTGATCATAATAAATCAGATGTAATGTTGCCGTAGGAATGCCGAGGTCAATAATACAATTTTTGGTGTACATAAATACTGTTTGTGACTAGATACGAATGTGGGTCACCGACAAGTACGCAGTCACCAAAGAAGAATGCTGAGATTCTTGAACGGGAATGTTACAGAAGAATTGTTAGAAATCCAATGAATCAATCAGTCAATCAATCAGGTGCCGTCTTCACAATGAACGTTGTACGTTCCGTCAGACTGATGTTCGTCCATCTCTTGATGTTATCTTGCCACTTGTATCGTTGACTAACCTGCTCGCTTGCTTTTAACCTTGCCTTCCTGTATGGCTTTTATAAGCGTGTTATGTCTTTAATATTTCATTTGCCTCTTTTTTATTTCTTTCATCAACTCTCTGTTTATTCCCAGTTTTCCTAGAACCTCTGTATTTGATTGTTTCTGTTTCCATGAAATACGACATATTCTTCTGTATATCACATCCCCATTGCATCTATTCGACTTTCTAGTTGCTTGTTCAATGTCCAGGCTTCCATGCCATACATTAGTGTTGAATATACATAACATTTGAAAATTATCATTTTTAATTCTTTGTTAATCTCTCTAGATGTAATACTGATGCCATGCTGTTGAAAGCATTTTTGTCATTCCTATTCTCTTTTTAGAAATGCATGGACCATAAAAAAGAAAAATACTGATACTCTTTAAGATGTTAACATCAACAAAACGAGCTTATAAACAAAATCATGTCTCGGAAACTGAAATATTTTGGCCATATTAAACGTCACAGTTGTTTGGAAAGAATATTGAATGAAGGAATGGTATCTGGACAAAGGCGCAGGAGTCGATGAGCACAAAGGTGGGCACAGGACATTGAAATCAGCCTGGGCATGAAAATACATCTGACAGATGAACTGGCAACATTCGAGAATCATTTCGTCTGTTCCTGTTGCCAGGGACCTTATGCAAATTACCTGTTATATGATGATGAGACTCGATATCGCATTTGAGATGTATGTAGTATAGTATGCTCATTTTCCACCTTAAATGCGGATTTCAATCCGGAATATTTCTCTCTATAGCCTCTATGTGACGTCACACGATCCGGTGAAAATCGACTCCGCATTGCGGATGCGGATCCAAGGGGAACAACTCATGAATCGTTCGGTTTATTTTCTAGCACTATTACATCCTTTTAAAAGCCGGTGATTGGTGCGTATGGTGGGTGTGGTGGGTGTGAGTGGGCGGGCGGGGCGACCGGTAGGATTGCGGACGGTCGGTGTTCGAACCCAATTCAATATTTGACGTGGGTGTAAGACGGATTCTCGTTGTTAAGGAGGTTGTTATATGGTCTATAGAGACTATTAGTGGCCTATACACTATCATCATAGTGTTACATGTGGGGCGTGCGTGTGCGTGTGAGTGGTTGTGTTAGGGTTACAGTGCTCGTCCTCATGGTTGGGAAGTGATTGTGGAGTGGGTGTAAGACGGATGTTCGTTGTTAAGGAGGCGGTTATATGGTCTGTAGAGACTACTAGTGGCCTATACACTATGATCACACAAGGGTCACAGATCTTCAGCGGTTGTGTTAGGGTTACATTTAAAAAAAATGTTTAAAAATTTTAAAATTTTAAAAATTGTTTAAAGTTTCAAAATGTTCGAAACTGAAAGTTAAGTAAGAATCATGTGTTAAAAGTTTTAAAAACTTAAGATTTCAACCAATTTTAGCAATTTTAAAAAATTTTTTTCACATGTAAAGCATTCTAAAAAGTTTCAAAATGTCAGAAACTGAACGTCAAGTAAGAATCGTGTGTTAAAAGTTTAAAAATCGCTAGATTTCAACCAATTTTAACAATTTTTAAAACATTTTTAAAATTTTTTAGAGTTTTAAAATGTAAGAAACTGAAAGTTAAGTAAGTACCAAGTGTTAAAAGTTTTAAAAACTTAAGATTTCAACCAATTTTAACAATTCTTAAAACATTTAAAAAATTTTAAAATCTTAAAAAGCAATAATAAGTTACATCCCTTAATTTTCTTATTTTTTATTGTTTAAATTTACTTTTTTCAAATATTATTTTTGAAGTTTAATTTTTAAAATTTATTTTAACTGTCATAATAGTAACTCATTGCATAAGATACTTTTCCTTTTCTAACATATAGCTTTTGTTTGCCCTATTATGTCCTTAATCTACATCTATTGAAAAACGGCACAACGACCAAACATTGAGACAACGACCAAACATTGAGACAATGAAAGAAGTTGCATTTGAAGCCCTTGGAAATATTCAGTTAAAATTTAGTACCTGGTAAGAAATACTTCAGTTGTCAGCTGTAATTAAGGAAAGTGATAATAATAAGGCAGACTGTGGAAATGACAACAATACAGAGATTATGAGCTTGAAGCTTGCAGTTGTGAAATGGGAAAATGTTGATAAACGAGAAAAGTGAAATGTACTCTGCGACAGATATGGTCTTTATTGGAAATAAGCAGAATTGGAGACAGGTAGATGAATGAAATGTTATGAAATACAGAGAACAGCGTAGAAAATATAGTAAATAGAGTACATTTAACAGAGAGTTGTAGATGGTAATGGTGTGATACGGGTCGATGATAGCAATGACGATGTTTCTCGAGGAATAATTTCAAGTAGCTGGAAGTTTATTGAATAGGGATATGGTTAAAGTTTCCCAGACATTTGATGACGATATTGTGCCGTGGACAATTGAAACTGCTGGTAGTTATATATTTAATTGCTCCTCTAATAGTGTAATTATAATAGTTGTTAATATGTTAAATGACTTTCTTGTAACATTTCACCTTGTATATCATAACAAAGTAAATCGTAACAGTGTATCTACTGTGTGTAATTATTCATTTGTGGTAATGTAATTATTATATACTTGCTACTTTACTAATTTATTATAATTTACCTTCTCATATTCATCTGTAATCATCATAATCACTTTATTGATATAAAACTTTATATGTATATGACACTGTAACTACAGTGTACGTGTAACTTAGAATTTTGTAATAAAAAGGCTTTCTTCGGCGCTATCGTGTAGAGTATTTTTCAACAATACACCAATCTCTTTAGTGAACTTGATCGTGTTCTTGATTATGACAATAGATGCCAGCTGAGTAGTTGCAATAACCCTTGATTTGGCCTGGGGGAAAACACGACAACCCAGAATAAACACATGGTACATCTGTTTGTTGTAACCAATATACGTTTTTCACTTTTAATGTTTAAAATTGAGTTAAAGCTTTATTTTGTAAAGTGCAACCTGGGAAATTTGTCCTTAGACATCGGGTGAAAGTAAAAAATAACCCAAGTTATTAGTCGTTCAAATGGCTTCTCTAAATGTGTGTTTCTTAAACATGTATCAACATTAGTCTTTGAACTAACCGTAAGGAACTATAGACAGTGGCTGACAAGTTGTTAGGTTAGGTATATACACATCAGACATAGTTATGACAGACCGGATTAGTGTCTAGCAGCAAGCAATTTCAGTAGAAAAAACAACAAGTGACAATAGATTGGTCACATAACTAGGCTACCAACTACAGTATACGGCAAGAAGTAATGAGAGAGAGAGAGAGAGAGAGAGAGAGAGAGAGAGAGAGAGAGAGAGAGAGAGAGAGAGAGAGAGAGAGAGAGAGAGAGAGAGAGAGAGAGAGAGAGAACAGAGCATTTTAAACTTCCGACACCGTGTTGACGAGTTAGTGGAATCACGCTCACACTATGTTGGTCATATCGATTTAGGTCCCCTGGCTCGACAACCGACAGACGAAGGTTTTTCCTGTAGTAATCCTCTTAACGACGTTTCTCGGATGTATATTATATGTGTCCTATATATTAGACAAATACCAACCACCTCGACAAGGTTGTTACAGAAAACAACCCAGAGGACAACTTTTAGTACTAACGCCTTGCTTTGTTCCCCTAATCCAGCTTAACAAAGCACGAATCCGGCACCCTGAATTAGTCTTTAAGCTGGTCAGGTATGCAAAGTAAGTCACGCATTGGAAAATATATGTATAATAGCAGTAGTAATAGTAGCAGCAGCAGTAGTAGTAC
>JACEFZ010010062.1:0-150000 GCA_014155875.1 Cepaea nemoralis | reverse complement strand
TGTTAGAAATTAATAAATAAATTGTCAATTTCTAAGTCATACAGCGGATTTCTCATGTTTATTCAAATGTGAAGATTGTTGGTTTGCTTTCACCAAAAAGATCCGGTGTTCATAACCTATATTTTTTTTTTAAATTCGCATATCCTTTACAGGACATCGCTGTCAACAGCAGCATCTTTCAGCTGTCTGTTGATTTCTTGGCAAGATTACGCTCAGTAGTTTGTCATTGCTTTCTGAGCGGCCGGCTCAGTTATCCCTCAAGTCACCAGCGGGGGTCGAACCGCCTCCAGCTCTCGCCCGCTACGAGACTCTGCGTGATAAACGGGATTATGGAGAAAGTGTTGTAACCCCTCGGCCAGAGAGACCGGCATAACCTATATAAACAACCTATATAGAAAATGAATTCTATTTATATTGTGATTCCTATATTTGAGCATGTGGTTACAACATGTCAGCAGAAATATATGTCAGCAGAAAACATTCATTTTCTCAATGACTCATGTATTTCTCAATGACTCATGTATTTCTCAATGACTCATGTATTTCTCAATGACTATGTATTTCTCAATGACTATGTATTTCTCAATGACTATGTATTTCTCAATGACTATGTATTTCTCAATGACTATGTATTTCTCAATGACTCATGTATTTCCCACTGGCTCGTGTATTTCCATGTAGATCATGAATCCTCATGGATACCCCTCACGTATGACTGTAGGCAAGCTTATGGAGCTGCTTGGTAGCAAAGCTGGAGTGCTTGAGGGGAAGTTTCATTACGGCACAGGTCTGAGTTTCTGTCTTTTACTGAAAGTCTTTTGCTGTGGGCTTATCGTCTGTATATTTGTTAACCATTGATGTTATATCTGTGTATATTGTTGGCTTATTGGAACATTAAAATAATGTGATTATTAATATTTCCCTTACATTGCTACTTTGTGTGACATAAACTGATTATTTTTTTACTTTTTTTCTTCATTCACTCTTCATTAAATGCTAGAATAGCATGGTCTCTTCTTCTCATTACCATTCTTGTGCTGAATATTGTCAACAGAAAATGTGTTTATTTTGTATCCACAAGTATTTGTTACAGTGTCTTCAGTCTTTATTTCTTTGATACAGTACAGCCATAGAACCTCAAATCATTCGTGTTGTGTTTTGCCTATCCTGCTGATTTGTAAGAGCTATGAGGAAAATACAGAGAATACCATGGGCAGACAGAAACACTGATGAGGAATTTCTGCAAGAAGCAGATGAAAACTATAAACTGTATAGAGAAATTAGATGTAGACAGTTAAATTTTTGGGTATGTTGTGAGGAGAAATAAACCAAAAAATGTGGTGACCACGGGCAAGATTGATGAGAAAAGAGCAAAGCGATGGCAGAAAGATAATTGCCTGGATGGTCTGGCCATGTGGCATGACTGAGACAAGAACACAGACCCGATCCAAGACTAATGATTTGTGTGAGACAAGGAACTATGACCACTCATACTGATCGGCGATCGGACACATGATTTTTTTAAAAAATTTTGCATATCCCTTACAGGACGTTGCAGTCAACATTGGCATTTTTCAGCTGTTGTTAATGTACTAGGCAAGTTTTTACGTTCAGTAGTTTGCCATTGCTTTTTGAACGACTGGCTCCCATACCAACACGTTATAACACAACGCGACTCGGTCTGCTGCACAAATTGGTCACGGCTGCGTTTCGAATGCCTGGTAAGCGGCTCATGAACAGCGTTTGCACGCCTTTGGTCATGGAGACCGGCCAATCATGGACACATGATTATGATGATTATAATTTGCTTGTGCACATAGTGGTCTTGTTCTCAGTAGAGGCAGATATGGCCATGTGTAAGCCAGTACAGCCCTCTCAGTAGAGGCAGATATGGCCATGTGTAAGCCAGTACAGCCCTCTCAGCGACCCTGCCTTGTCTAATGGACACCAACAATTTGCCGGGATGTCCTAGAATAATAAGATGACAGTGAAAAAACCTGTCACCCAACCTTGTTAGCAATATATTGTATCTGTTCAACTATTAGATATCATGGTGCTTAGATTTGATGTCTATGTGGTTGCAGGAATTCGATTTTCTTGTCCAAATGTTTCACACTTTGTTATTGACCCAAGTATTTTAATATATTACAGTGGTAGTGATTATATTACTGTTGTGTGCAATCTAAAAATGAAACTAAAAATACTTGAAAAATGGAAAATAGCACCCGGGTTCCAAACAAGTGGATGAAACCTAATGACAACATTAAAGAAAAGCCAATGTTTCTGAAATAAATACATTTAAAGCACTTGAAAGCCTCAGTTCAATAGAATGGAGATGGCAAGAATTCTATAAATGTATTGAGATATCCATGCAAGAAATATCCACAAACAAGGAACATTTAAAAAAGAATCATATATGAGGCATTTTAGATTTAATTGAATCAAGAAGACCAGCAAACAATGACAACAAGAAATAAAAAAAATTAAGTAGGGAATTCAAGAAGCAATGTTATTAAGTTAAAGAGAAATTCCTCAATGAGCAATGCAAAGAAATTGAAAACAAGAATAACAATTATAAAACTCTGCGCAAGAAAATGTAGGACATATCAGGAAAGTATAATGCATAGAAATGATGTATGAAGTTAAAGGACAGAAATATTCTAATGAGTAAAGTTTCATATTGAAACATGAGTTCGGAAATACTATAAAGAAGATGAAACATGGTATAGCTCATGGTATAGCTCCAGGGGCAGACAATATTCGTGTAGACTGTATGATGTACTAGGACTACTTGGCACGGAGGATTATAACAAAGATCTGTCTTTTTATGGGACACAGTAACAGAAGAGGTAGAAGAGAGAAAGTAGTCTTATGTAGGGAGTATATGAAGTGAGAGAGGCAGAGAGAAAGTAGTCTTATGTAGGGAGTATATGAAGTGAGAGAGGCAGAGAGAAAGTAGTCTTATGTAGGGAGTATATGAAGTGAGAGAGGCAGAGAGAAAGTAGTCTTATGTAGGGAGTATATGAAGTGAGAGAGGCAGAGAGAAAGTAGTCTTATGTAGGGAGTATATGAAGTGAGAGAGGCAGAGAGAAAGTAGTCTTATGTAGGGAGTATATGAAGTGAGAGAGGCAGAGAGAAAGTAGTCTTATGTAGGGAGTATATGAAGTGAGAGAGGCAGAGGAAAAGTAGTCTTATGTAGGGAGTATATGAAGTGAGAGAGGCAGAGAGAAAGTAGTCTTATGTAGGGAGTATATGAAGTGAGAGAGGCAGAGGAAAAGTAGTCTTATGTAGGGAGTATATGAAGTGAGAGAGGCAGAGAGAAAGTAGTCTTATGTAGGGAGTATATGAAGTGAGAGAGGAAGAGAGAAAGTAGTCTTATGTAGGGAGTATATGAAGTGAGAGAGGCAGAGAGAAAGTAGTCTTATGTAGGGAGTATATGAAGTGAGAGAGGCAGAGAGAAAGTAGTCTTATGTAGGGAGTATATGAAGTGAGAGAGGCAGAGAGAAAGTAGTCTTATGTAGGGAGTATATGAAGTGAGAGAGGCAGAGAGAAAGTAGTCTTATGTAGGGAGTATATGAAGTGAGAGAGGCAGAGAGAAAGTAGTCTTATGTAGGGAGTATATGAAGTGAGAGAGGCAGAGAGAAAGTAGTCTTATGTAGGGAGTATATGAAGTGAGAGAGGCAGAGAGAAAGTAGTCTTATGTAGGGAGTATATGAAGTGAGAGAGGCAGAGAGAAAGTAGTCTTATGTAGGGAGTATATGAAGTGAGAGAGGCAGAGAGAAAGTAGTCTTATGTAGGGAGTATATGAAGTGAGAGAGGCAGAGGAAAAGTAGTCTTATGTAGGGAGTATATGAAGTGAGAGAGGCAGAGAGAAAGTAGTCTTATGTAGGGAGTATATGAAGTGAGAGAGGCAGAGGAAAAGTAGTCTTATGTAGGGAGTATATGAAGTGAGAGAGGCAGAGAGAAAGTAGTCTTATGTAGGGAGTATATGAAGTGAGAGAGGCAGAGAGAAAGTAGTCTTATGTAGGGAGTATATGAAGTGAGAGAGGCAGAGAGAAAGTAGTCTTATGTAGGGAGTATATGAAGTGAGAGAGGCAGAGAGAAAGTAGTCTTATGTAGGGAGTATATGAAGTGAGAGAGGCAGAGAGAAAGTAGTCTTATGTAGGGAGTATATGAAGTGAGAGAGGCAGAGAGAAAGTAGTCTTATGTAGGGAGTATATGAAGTGAGAGAGGCAGAGAGAAAGTAGTCTTATGTAGGGAGTATATGAAGTGAGAGAGGCAGAGAGAAAGTAGTCTTATGTAGGGAGTATATGAAGTGAGAGAGGCAGAGAGAAAGTAGTCTTATGTAGGGAGTATATGAAGTGAGAGAGGCAGAGAGAAAGTAGTCTTATGTAGGGAGTATATGAAGTGAGAGAGGCAGAGAGAAAGTATGTCTTATGTAGGGAGTATATGAAGTGAGAGAGGCAGAGAGAAAGTAGTCTTATGTAGGGAGTATATGAAGTGAGAGAGGCAGAGAGAAAGTAGTCTTATGTAGGGAGTATATGAAGTGAGAGAGGCAGAGAGAAAGTAGTCTTATGTAGGGAGTATATGAAGTGAGAGAGGCAGAGAGAAAGTAGTCTTATGTAGGGAGTATATGAAGTGAGAGAGGCAGAGAGAAAGTAGTCTTATGTAGGGAGTATATGAAGTGAGAGAGGCAGAGAGAAAGTAGTCTTATGTAGGGAGTATATGAAGTGAGAGAGGCAGAGAGAAAGTAGTCTTATGTAGGGAGTATATGAAGTGAGAGAGGCAGAGAGAAAGTAGTCTTATGTAGGGAGTATATGAAGTGAGAGAGGCAGAGAGAAAGTAGTCCTATGTAGGGAGTATATGAAGTGAGAGAGGCAGAGAGAAAGTAGTCTTATGTAGGGAGTATATGAAGTGAGAGAGGCAGAGAGAAAGTAGTCTTATGTAGGGAGTATATGAAGTGAGAGAGGCAGAGAGAAAGTAGTCTTATGTAGGGAGTATATGAAGTGAGAGAGGCAGAGAGAAAGTAGTCTTATGTAGGGAGTATATGAAGTGAGAGAGGCAGAGAGAAAGTAGTCTTATGTAGGGAGTATATGAAGTGAGAGAGGCAGAGAGAAAGTAGTCTTATGTAGGGAGTATATGAAGTGAGAGAGGCAGAGAGAAAGTAGTCTTATGTAGGGAGTATATGAAGTGAGAGAGGCAGAGAGAAAGTAGTCTTATGTAGGGAGTATATGAAGTGAGAGAGGCAGAGAGAAAGTAGTCTTATGTAGGGAGTATATGAAGTGAGAGAGGCAGAGAGAAAGTAGTCTTATGTAGGGAGTATATGAAGTGAGAGAGGCAGAGAGAAAGTAGTCTTATGTAGGGAGTATATGAAGTGAGAGAGGCAGAGAGAAAGTAGTCTTATGTAGGGAGTATATGAAGTGAGAGAGGCAGAGAGAAAGTAGTCTTATGTAGGGAGTATATGAAGTGAGAGAGGCAGAGAGAAAGTAGTCTTATGTAGGGAGTATATGAAGTGAGAGAGGCAGAGAGAAAGTAGTCTTATGTAGGGAGTATATGAAGTGAGAGAGGCAGAGAGAAAGTAGTCTTATGTAGGGAGTATATGAAGTGAGAGAGGCAGAGAGAAAGTAGTCTTATGTAGGGAGTATATGAAGTGAGAGAGGCAGAGAGAAAGTAGTCTTATGTAGGGAGTATATGAAGTGAGAGAGGCAGAGGAAACCAGCAAGATGTATGTAGACAGCTGAAACAACTAGCCAACAAAAATAATGTCAACAAAAATATCATGAATATGTCACACAAAAGACAGGGTTGGAGAGTCATGATTGCAACTGTCTGCTGCAAACTGGGCACCTAAAGAAGATTATTTTTTTAAAAATTATTGTTAATGTTTCAGAACATGCAGTTCTCAGATGCAATCAGGCTATAACAGTAGAGGCATGCTGGCATTTCTGAAACTGGCAAAAGTATTTATTCTTGAAATTTCTGAATTCTGTTTCTCATAATAAATAACTTGAATTTCCCAAGATCTGAAGCCATCTCGTTAACCTAGGGAATCAGTTTTTATTGAAGAGTTATTTATTTAGTTGAAATGCCTGGACTCAACATCAATTGAGGAATAATAAACAATCTTAGATAAGCTGACGATACTGTGTTATTAGCAGAAAGTTGCAAGACCTAGTGGAAGAGGTAAACAGGCACAGTGCAGAATGTCGCTTAGATATTAACATCCCCCCCCCCAAAAAAAAACTATGATAATTAGCAGTGAAAAAGAAAGGTCATCAAAGAACATCACAGTAAACAGGCAGATACTAGAACAAGTAACAAGTTTCTCTTATCTTGGTCATATAATAACAGATGATGGCAGAAGTGAAATGGAAATCAAAAAGAGAATAGGAATGGCCAAAAATGCTTTTAACGGCATGAAATCAGTATTAACATCTAGAGAGATTAATAATGCATTAAAAATGAGAATTATCAAATGCTATGTATATTCAACACTACTGTATGGCGCGGAAGCCTGGACATTGAACAAGTAACTAGAAAGTCGCATAGAAGCCCTGGAGATGTGGATATACAGACGAATAGGTCGTATTTCATGGAAACAAAAACAATCAAATGCAGAGGTCCTAGAAAAATTGGGAATGAAGAGAGAGTTGATGAAAGAAATAAAGAGGAGACAAGTGAAATATTTTGGCCACGTTAAAAGACATGATACTCTTATAAAAACCATACTGGAAGGCAAGGTTGAGGGCAAGCGAGCAAGAGGTAGACAACGATGCAAGTGGGAGGATAGCATCAAGAGATGGACGAACATTAGCCTGACAGAATGTACAGTCAAGGCGAGAGACAGACAGTGTTGGAAATCCATTGCAGCCAACCTTCATTGCGGAGACGGCACCTAATTTATTTATTTATTTATTTATACTGAATTACCCACACAAAAAAGTAATTCACAAGACCAGTGTATGTGCTTAGAATTGACACAGATTTAATCAGTGAAGTACTGTTCATTTGTATTTCCTCAGCTGCATCCGACAGTGCTGATCTCATCAATTTAAGTGAAAAATATTTAATAAGTTTATCAGTCATGAAATAATGAGACAGATACAAGACATAAAGTTATTATAAACATCATTTGCACATGATTAAATAATGTTGAAGATTGTTCTGAACAATTTGTATTTCTTTAGAAATCATACGAATCATTGGGATTGTAACAATTAGCTTTTTATATGCTGTCTGTCACTTTAATCATATTTCGATTTTTAAAGTATAAAATTATGAATATTTAGTGTGCATGTTTTATGGAAAAATAAGTTGGAATGTTTTGTTAGTGGCAATCTGCGACTGTTGTCCAGTAACCTTTATTCACATTAGACTTTTGTTTTCTATATCTTCCCTGACAGCATTTGGTGGAGATAAAGTCTCTGATCTGTCTGAAGTGCTGATTGAACATGGCTTCAACTATATGGGCAAAGACTATGTCACTTCTGGAGTTACTGGGTACAAGATGAAATACTTTCATTCATTTGTCCTAGAGGTCTTGTTTGGTGATACCTCATTCCAGAGGGGAAATGTATAGTTTTGGTATCAGTGTAGATGGAGATAGGAAGCAAATACAGATATAAAATAATAATATAAAAGACTAAAGAAGCTTTCATAACACCAGGAAATATGTGAAAGTCAAATGAACTTAAACTTAGAATTTTAACTTTAAATTAATACTACTGTATGGATAAGAAATGTGGAGAAAGACTAAAACAATTGCTAAAAAAAACTACAAATATTCTTTAACCCATGTCTGTGTAGACAAGCCTAAAATGGTATGAAAGTATCACTAATGCATAGCTTGTAGAGATAACTAAACAAATACCAGTAAATCAAGAAGTGAGGATAAGACACTGGGTAGGACGCACATTGATAAAACCTGATCACAGAATAACTAGAAAATTATTGGGTACAACTACATTCATTAATCTGACCTAGAGTTCTTGTTGGTGAAACCTCACTTCATGCCTACACCCCACTGGCCCAACTACAAAGATGGGGACCTAAAGATGCATGGAGAAGAGAACTGAAGACAGATGTGAACAATATTGAGAGGAGACAGTAATGGATATAATGGCTTAGCATGTTTTAGCTGAGGGCCTATACTCCTTTGGGGATACAGGACAGAAGAAGGGGCAGAGGTCTTGTTACAACAGTCTCTATTTTAAACTAATTTTCTGGCCAGGAGACACCTTGCCAACTTCTTGTCAGATGTCCGGTGCAGGGGTTGAACACCTTACCTTGGCACCAGCACACCGAATGTTTAAGAACATGTGTTCTTATCCATTCGCCCATGCTGACCTACTATTATAAGACCTGATTACAACATGTATTACAAAGTTATTATCCTATGTGAGCTACAACAATCTTTAGACAATATCAACATTCAGCTGTAAATAAAAAAATTGTGTTGCGTATCCCTTACGGGACATTGCAGTCAATACCAGCATTTTTCAGCTGTTGTTGATGTACTAGGCAAGTGTTACGTTCAGTAGTTTGCCATTGCTTTCTGAACGACTGGCTCCCATACCAGCACGTTATAACACAACGCAACACGGTCTGCTGCACAAATCGGTCACAGCTGAGCTTAGAACGCCTGGTACCCGGCTCACGAACCGCGTTCGCAAGCCTTTAGCCACGGAGCCGGCTCATTCAGCTGTACGTTGCTGTATTTTTATGCTAATACTGTAAATAGTTCAAACTACTGAACACAAAACTTGCCTCGTAAATCACAAACCGCCAAAACAATGCTGGGGCTGATTTTGATGTCCTGTAAAGGACATGCAGCTAACTTTTGTGTGTGTATATGTTTACATTAAATCAGTGCTGCTAATTGCCCTATATCTTATTTGTTGCACATTATGTCTTTTAATAAAATGTGTGTATTCAACTTCCATGTTGTAATCAGGTCTTAGACTTCCTGTTGAAGTTGAATTCAGTATTGGTAACATTATGTGGAGTTTTGAATGTTTGTTGGCATTCTCTCATTAGGTGCCATAAGGTTATACAACATTGTATTTTATAGACTAACTCGTTGATTGGTTGTATTTTTTAAATAATTTTTCTGTAATGTTTTCAGTGTGCTTTGATTTTGTGTGCCATGAATTTTATTTAAATTTATTCCATAAACACTTTAGACTATATTATTAAAGTTATACTGATGATGACTCTACAGGGAGCCATTGTCTGCATACATCTACTTTGGTCCAATCTACTATCAGAAGCTGAAACACATGGTGTTGGACAAAATGCATGCTCGTGCTAAAGGCCCTCGGGCTGTACTCACTCGCCAGCCGACAGAGGGTCGATCAAGAGATGGTGGTCTGAGATTAGGGGAGATGGAGAGAGATTGTCTCATTGGATATGGTGCTAGGTAAATATTGGTATTTGAACATTAACCTTGTATATGTATGTTCTCTCTGCTCTCATTATTTATATCTCTGCTTACACAAATGGGTAGATAGAGCCTGTTACCTTGGATAGAATCTGTTTAGAGCAGGGGTTCTCAACCGGTGGGGAATTCTCTTCTTTCCCCCCCCCCCCCCCCCCTCCCTTTATAGGGAGGAAATTTGAAAGGGGGGGAATGACGTTCTGAACATATGGTAAAGGGGGGCATGGGCCAAAAAAGGTTGAGAACCACTGGTTTAGAGGAAGTAAACCTTGTATAAAAATCAAACATGCTGACATCTGAGTTAGAACGGTGCATAACTAATTGTGACACGTTACCTGGAATGAGGAAGTTTCCATCTGACTCTATTTAATGTTCATCTTTTAATTTAATCTTGCCTTTATCCATCAGCTTTAACATTAAGTTTGTGCATGTGTATTCTGCTTATGTTCCCTTTCTTCTACTCTAAATGTAGTACATGTTTAGTTTATTCTCATTTCTCAGCAGTAATCATACATGCACAAAACTGGCCATGATAACAATTCTACCGAGGAACAAACATGACAGGGGGCTTTGATCATTAGAATTGTCCCCTTCCCCAAATGTTTCGGCCCTTTACCTTCCTGACGCTCACTGGGGGAAGGCCCACCTGGGTCATAACTCTTTCTCCTGCCATGCATTTGTACTGTTTTGAGACATTTAATTCATTGTTCCATTTGTCCCACACATGAACATTTTGCCTGCTCACAAGCAGCCACGTCTTTCAGAAGGAGAATATCGTCCATCCAGTGCTTCTCGCCCTCGCACATTTCCGATTACCTTCAGCCATGCCTGCTTCTTTTTCAGCTGGTTGCCTCTTTCATTGCCTCTGTAACTGTGGTTCGCTATACATCAGTGGACTTTGTACCCAATTCATGGCTCAAGGAGATGCACTCCTGCTCACCTCTAGGACGTCAGCTCTTCCTCTGGGCTACTTTATTGTGGGCGTAGGCTTCCCAACCCTCACCCCATCCCTGCTGCGGAGCGCAGTCCTCACAAGACAACTGACACCACCATAAGCAACTTTGCCGGAGATTGGGCTTCAGCCACCATTCCTTGACCTTCGGACATGGTATACTTTTGCAGATAGAAACATAATCCATATTACTACAATGATTTTTCCCACTCAACATTCAGAATCCTTCATTAGGCCTTTTTGCTGCTTCGCACAGATTTTTTGCCCTCACTCGTTTCTTTATGCTATGGAGTGGGAGATTAAACCACCTTTCCTGTCTGAGCTTGCAACCATGTGTCTGTACTTCTCCATCGTGTGCTGCTTCTTGATTTGTATGGGGGAAAATAGATCACTACTCAGAGACCAAGACAAAAGAAATGAGACCTAGAGCATTCTGGTCTTGATAATGTGTCAAGCCTAGACTTATCCAAGAGGCTATTGCTTTGAAAATATGTGACAGCAGAAATGTTCCCTGCTGGCCAATAAGGACCCTGGTTGAAAGTTACACATGATCATCTTATAAATGTGCAGAAGGGACATGATTTTCTGTTGTTGTTTTTTCCTTAGAATGTCATAATTTCGTAAATTCTCCCATGATATGGGAGATAATAAAGGCATTGAAGCAAATGTCTAGTACACAGTTGTTAGATCAATTGTCCATATATTCCATTTCAGTATGCTTCTCTTGGAACGTCTCATGATTTCAAGTGATGAGTTTGAAGTTGATGTGTGTGGCCAGTGTGGCTTGATAGGATACTCAGGCTGGTAAGTTGTCTATATGTAAACACAGAAGCCACAAACAATATTTTGCATGATTTATTGCCTGGCATATTCTGCTATACCTCATCAGCTGCATACTGCAGAGTTATAGTCATATGAAGGGAACAAATGAATCATACTTTCACTGAAACAATTAAAACACGTAGTCACAGGTATTGTTCATATGTGGAGCTTCTGTTATCCTCACATTATTTTCATATTTACCACGAACTCTGAACTCTCCATGGTGAAGTGGTCAAGCCGTCTGTCTCGGGTTCCAAAGGTTGTGGGTTTGATTCTGGGCCGCATCCTTCAGTTCACAAGTGCATTTTTTCGGAGACTTCTGAGGGTTGTCGCTGGGGCTATGTAGTTCGTGCTTTGTGCAAGGCTTTCCACGCTGTGGAAAGAGACTGAGCCATATGGGATAAAACCCCAGTGCAATGAAGTCGACCCTGTCGACTTTTAAGCAACTTTTTTAAACCTTATCCTGGTGAGAGGAAGTTCAACCTAAAGACTAAATGACATGGCAGGGCAGACCAGGCCCTAAGCCTTGGTCAGCAACTGGTCTAGGATGGAAGCTCCAACAGGCAGGCAGTTAGAGTATTGCTTTGCTAATCTGACAGCTTCTGCAGCTTGTCTTGTTCCAGATGTATTGCTGTTATCTTTCCTCTGGAGTGAACTAGACAGGCGGAGAGAGGGACCATGCAGCATGAGCAACACATGGTCTCTAAATTTAGCCCAGGCTTTGTGTTATAGAGAGGTAAAACTCCATTTTACAAACTATTGTCTGTCAAGACGGCAAGGTGCCAGTCAGTCAATACAAACAAAAATCAGCAAGAAAGTTTTTCGAAGACATCCATGGTGTACTAAATAAAATAGAGAAGCAGGACATCATCATAGTTTTGGGAGACTTCAATGCTAGACTAGGACACAACAGAACGACATAGAAAAACATCTTGGAGCATTTGGAGACCTACACAATGAAAGAAATGATAATAGAAGTAGACTGATGGAGCTATGAAGCCAACATGACCTCTATATAACAAATATATTTTATAAACACATTCATTGGCACCTTGCCGTCTTGACAGACGATAGTTTGTGCTTTAAAAAGGCATAATAACTTTTAACTATGGCGGTAGCGAGTGTGACTGATAAGGCCAATTTGCGCTGTAAATGTCCGTTCACAGTGGGTGCATGTGAACACGTGGTAATTTCCACCATCATGCACCATCTTACGTCTCAAACGCTTGGTGTGTGACTTTTCTGCAATAATTTTCTCCTTTGACTTTATTCCATTTCTGATATTTGCCCTCCATGCAATACGTTCAGCGGCGACTTGCTCCCAGTGTGCATTATCAATGCCTGTATCAATCATGTCCCGCTTACACACATCTTTGTATCGTAGTAAACACAAAGACTCACAAATATACACCTGGTACAAATGGGACGATCTAGATACCAAAAGCCAAATTGATTTATATTAACAAGAAATAACAGAAAGAGAGATATATTAGACACAAGGGCAGTGCCTAACTTAAATATAAACACAGACCACAAAGCAGTTATTACCACAATGAGAACCAACAGAAGAAGAAAGCAAAGACCAGGCAAATAGATGACATGCAAATTAGTACACTTAAAATAATCTCAAAGATGAGGCATTGAGGAAAAAGTATGAGAAAGAAACTGAAATCTTTGTAAAACTACCTGTAGAAAGAAAAACAGTTTAAAAAAAATGGGAGATGTTCAAATCAAGCATTTTAAATACTGCAAAAACAACATGAGGAACCACTCACAAAAAAGGTATAAAAATATGTATAAAGAAAATAAAAAGTTAGTGCAATGTTGAGGTAAAGAAAGCTGTAAAAACCAAAAAGGAAAAATATAAAAAGTGGGTGTAGAGCAAACAGGACCGTGATTATATAGAATATAGAATAGCAAGAAGACGTGCAAATACAATAGTAAAGAGAGAAAAAGGACAATACAGGGAGGAAAATGGAGAAACCCTAAATAAAAATGACAAGGATGCAACTAGAAGCTTCTACAAAAAGATCAGTGCTATGAGAACCAGAGCAGAACCCTTTGACCCAACTGAAATAATTAACAGTGAAAAGAAGAACCAATAAGTGAACAAAAACAATTCCTAAAAAGATGGAGGCAGTACTTCAAACAGATGAACATTTCATCAAATGCCACAGGAATTCAGGAAACCAACACAGATGCCATCGAAGAACTAGAACCAGGCGTACTGGAAGAAGAAATTAGAGAAGCCGTCAGATTAGCCCCATTGAATAAATCACCGGGACAAGACAAAATACCAAATTAACTAGTTAATGCTGCAAGAGAAGTAGGAACAGCATGGGGCTGGGGGACTTGCATTGGACACAGTGGTAACTACATCGAAAAATGACACATATTTTCTTTACTTTTTCAGAATATATTCACCAAATATAAACATTTCTGGTTTTCATTTGTAACCCCCTCATAAATAAAATTATAAGAGGTGATGCAGTTAAAATTAGCAAGAGACAATTGCTGTGAAATAGA
The DNA here is from genome assembly GCA_014155875.1 of Cepaea nemoralis. Lineage (NCBI taxonomy): Eukaryota > Metazoa > Mollusca > Gastropoda > Stylommatophora > Helicidae > Cepaea > Cepaea nemoralis. The sequence goes on along the minus strand of JACEFZ010010062.1, from coordinate 136,264 downwards.
GTTGGTAGATTCAACATGTAGCAAGTCATTTACAGAACATCACAGCGCATCAAAAAGCCTCTGGATCACTGGCTATTTCTCCAGCCTCATGCACCCTTGTGCCCAAGGTGTCTGCAATGTTCTGTGTCCATCTTTGTGCAGGTTGACCCCTGCTTCTTCTTTCAGGGACTATGCCGTCCGTCACTGATCTATCCCGGCCACTGTGACATTTAATGTGGCCAAACAATGTCAGTTTCCAAGCCATGATACTGTTGAGTTGAGTTGAGTTTAGTTTAATCGATGGATCAACATCACGGTACACGGGTGTAACCCATAAGTGCTCTGTTCTGCTCCTAACTCAAACCTGAGTCCAGAGAATCTCAGCTCAGTGCACAAACTCTGTAGCAACGGCGAGGATCCTGAAATACTTTGGGTAGATTTTTAACTCAAAATGTTGCCCGGGCAGTGCCGTTGGGCTACTCTTTTTTTTTAATTTCCAACTGCCAAGGGATTTTTTACGCACACAACAATACACACAGGCATCCGATCTCACTACCCAGAGACCAGGGGAAATTTTGTTACTGGAAGCACTGGAGGCGGACACCTTACCTCGAGACCACTCAGCCCCCTACACATGATACTGTTTGAGAGTCAGTTTTCTTCAGTTTTCAGATTCTGTAGAATTGTAATAGTTTTCTTCTCGGACCACGATAGCGGGCGAGTTAGCATAGTTAATAGGAAGCTACACTGGTAATGTTATGAGTTAAGTCAGGCGAGAGTTTGATGGCTGCGCTCATCATCTCGCTACATGGGATAAAGAATGGCCACCTATTTCTCTGTGCATTCAGGCTTTCAAGATGTGGTGGCCCTATCACATCACAAGCCCATTGCAGGTTCTTACTTTGGGATATGAATGAAATTGAATTTGGTCCATGATATTCTAAGAGTTTTTCTGTAGCATTTTCAGTTCAAAAGCCCTAATTTTCTTCTTTGGTGATAGCACCATGGTCCATGACTTGCATCCATTTGTTGCCACATAAATGATGCATGTTCTAAACTATTTTACCTGAACTTGTTTGCTGGTCTGTATACTGTATCATCTCTGCACTGCTATGGTCATTTTGCATCTAACTTATTTTGAAGAGTTCCCATTGTTATTGATAATGGAACCAAGATATTTAAAGTTTGTGAAATTTCTTCACTGCTGATTTTGATCTTTGGTTGTAATTTTGTCCATAGACATTGTTTTTATTTTGCTTAAGTTCAGAAAAAGAGTTTCTTTCCATAGACAATTCTGAGGTAAGCAGGAACATTTTTTTTCCAATTTTTATTTCTCTTCATTGCTTTAATTTTTTCATCTTTTTATTCTTCTTATTCTGTCGTCACATCTTAACGTAGTCACAGGAGATCTCCGTGACTATATGTTGTGTTTTGTGTTTGTGTTTGCTGATGAAAGCTAATCGCCACAACGTCCTGTATGTGTCGTAATTCTGTTATGTAAAACTGCACTACTTTGTGTCATTTTATATTATTTACATTTTCACAACTTTCCCACAGTTCCACCAAATTTTATTCATATTTTTCCTAGTCCTTGAGCACTATTTGAGAGGAGACCTGTGTCATCTGCATATCTAAGTTCTGGAATTTGATTTCCATCAATTACAAATGGGTCAAAATAATATCTGGTCTCCTTATTTTTTTTTTTTAAATAAATATTTCTCATAACATTTTCTGCATATATGTTGAATAGATATGGAGAGAGAATGCAGCCGTCTTACTCCCTTTAGCACCTCAAACCTGTTTGACGTTTCATGGGCTACTCTAACAGCTGCTTGTTGATCATTATATAATCATTTAAGTGGATCCAATGTGCTCATGATGTTCCACAATTTGTGATGTTGAACACTTTTTAAGGTCTTACTGTAGTCTATCAAGGAAGTATGAAGAACTACACTACTATCTGCATTTCTCAAAGATTGTTCTTTTGTTGAGGGTGTGGTCCCTGGTTCCTCTGCCCTGTCTAAAACCTGCCTGTACTTGCTGTAATTCATATTGTAATTTACTTTCAATCCCCTTCATGACAATTCACAAGAGAATTTTGCTAGCATAACTTATTAGTGTGATGGTTGGATAGTTGTTGCACAGTTTAACATATCTTTTCCTGTGGTAGAAGGTTGTACTGTATATTCTCTTCCATGCCTTGGGCCGACAGCGCTGTTCAAACATCTTCATACATGGTAGTTATTGATGATGGCTTCTCCTCCTGCTTGGATTAGTTCCCTTGATATGTCGTCCGTAACAGTTGACTTCTATTTCTTAAGACTGTATTGCTGACCATACTTCCACTAATACAGGTTCTGGTTCTTTCTGTACACTTTTATGTATATTATCTTGCTTGTTGTCTTTGTACATTTTTCCACAGTACTCCACTCTCTAGCATATCTTTGCTTTCTGTTAAAGTGTCACCATTCCTATCATTTATTACACTTAATGATGTCTGAATTCCCCTGTTAATGTTTTATTTCTTTAAACAAGTCGTCATCTTTTCCTTGCAACTAGAGAGGCTCTGTTTTATTACAAAGACTCATTATAAACTGCTTCTTGTCTTCCCAGACAGCACTTCTGATTTTTGTAGGTGATGATATTTGACCTATTTGCTTTAATTTTCTCCTTCCTTCTATTAACCTGAGCATTTCCTCTGTGATACATTTATTTCTTCTTCTTATACCTTGTCTTGCTGGCTTCCTGGCCTAGAGGTTAGCGACTTTTCTCCGTAATCTCGTATACTCTCATAAGTAACGTGGCGACGGTGAGAATCAGCAGTGGCTCGAATCGCATCGGTAACTTACAGGGTATGTGAGCCGGCCGCTCAGAAAGCAATGGCAAACTACTGAGCATAATCTTGCCAAGAAATCAACAATCAGCTGAAAGATGCTGATGTTGACAGCAATGTCCTGAAAAGGATATGCAAACAATTTATTTATACCTTGTCTTAGGAATCATATTTTGTACTGATGAGATGAGAATGTCTTTCGCTTGTGTGACCAGCTCATTAGGTGTCATGTTTTCTTTTCTTGTACTGCCATCAACACCTTAAATTTGTTTTTGTTTTTATACTTCAGTGTTATATTTAGGTTGTCTATCATTTACATTGAATCATATTGGTCATGTTCTTTTTATCACTTTCTTAAATTTTACCTTGAAATCTGCCACCACTAGTGCATGATCTGTGCCACAGTCTATTCCCTCCATCTTTTTTATGTTAAGATGTAATGTTTCCCATTTTTACCATCACGGAGGCCCAAGTGTACAGCTTTCTTGGTTGTTTGTGATTGAAAGGCTGTTTTCAAGGTCAAAGTCAATTAGTTTCTCACCTCTCATTTCTGTCTCCTGCACCAAATGAGCCTCATAATAATTGCACTGGATTTGTCTGGAAATGTAACATATAGACCAGCTCCTCAATTTATTTTTGCATTCCATACTGATCCATCTGTATGCCAATTTGGGTGTATATCATAAAGAAGGTTGAGAGTAGCTGTTCTTAATTCTATATTAGTTTACAGCTTTTTTGTTGTTGTTTTTTTTTTACGGAAAGAGAGTTGAGTTTCAAGAGATTCATTCATATAACAGTTATACAAACCTATACTTCATGCATTATTTCTCAGGCTTTGAATATTTCAGTTTTAAAAATGAACTTGGATGTTGTTTTGGACACATTCAGATCTCCATACGGCGCATGTGTAACTGGGGCTGCTAAGGGCCGAAACTGTGCTCAGAGTTTTGTTTAGATCACCATCCTGTATCATGTGCTTAACTATCACCTCAGATTGTTTACATTCACTTTCAGGACCACCATTATTTGTGATTTGCAGCGTCCTATTCTCATTCTGAATATGACTGAGTGTTCACTTCTTTCCAGGTGTGTCCAACTGTCATTACTAACTTGTGCAGGTTATTCTTTAATTCACTTCTCTTTGTAGAACTATTTTGTTGTTGCTTTGACTCTTATACAATGTTACATGTTTGTAATAATGTTGTTAATATATTGTTGTCATTTCTTTTAACCATGTAGTGAAGACCATGCTCAATTTTTTCACCCTCAGGTGCCAGTATTGTAAATCATCCAGTGACATCTCAAGACTGAAAATGCCTTATGCATGTAAATTGTTGTTTCAAGAGCTGCAGTCAATGAATATTGTGCCAAGGTTATCTCTCAAGCGATACAATGAATTGTAGTGTTGTATACTTAATAGAAATAAATTTGGGTTGTTATGAAAAAAGCTATCACAATTTGTTGAATGTATTTTCACTGAAATGATATTGTAGCATGATCAAATATGCTGACTGTTCCTGATTCATAAAGATAAAATATTGGCTCATCAACATTATGAAGAATGATCATTATAGAACATCCCACTCATTATGACCTACTTAAAAGACTCAATCTTTTGCAAGTTCCACTTCATCATGAATTTCCAGGCTCAAGCTGTCTTCAGTGTCCTTGACAGTGACAACAGAGACACAAATATATGAACAACTTTATCTCATTAATTCTTATACACAGTCTATTAATCTGTTCATTGGTAAAAGAAAAGGCTAATTCTTTTGCTGTAAAATATTTGAATAAAAATGATAATTTTATTTTCTTAACCTCCTCTACAATGGAGTGCATAACTACTGATAATCTGGATATTAAGCCAATAAGAGACTGAGAACAGTTCTTGTCCCCAAATGGGTTTTTAGTCCTTTACATCACAGGCACGAGCTTCGGCCTAATTCTTGTGGTTAGGGCAAGGAAACTATGCACTTAACTGCGATTGTCTCCAGTGATGACAGTCTGTAGCCTTTACCACTTGGTGTCCCTTCTCAATAGGTGATGCCTGGTTCTGGTTCTGCACGGCTCTCAGTCTTCTGGTCTGAAGGACTGTTGATGATTTGAGTCTCACACCTCAGGCACTCTGTACTCAGTCAGCTTGATACGTTAACCTGTCTGGTGCTATGATTAGCCAGACGAAAGTTGTGAGTTAGCGTTGTATTGAATGATGTAGTAAATGTGTTGGCCTCTGGTTGACTACAAAAGTTGAAAATACAGGAAGACCTTGCGTAAGCGTCTGGTGGAGAGACATTCCCTCGCCACTCCTTAACATTGTATGAGTCCTACATAAGTGTGATTCCTCATATTTAGACTTTTGGCTATATGAGGAAAAAGAAGTATGTTCTCTGGTTCACTAGAAACTGGATTATGATCTAGGGAAATGCTCTATGTTTCCCTAAGGTTGTCTGCCACGTTTTCTTGTAAATGATCTACCTGTCAATGAAAAGGAAGATTAATCTTTTCTCCTTTCTGTAAGGGTGTGAGTGGATATCCTAGAAAGTGGAATCAAACCTAGCTAACCCTCTCCCTGGCTGGTTTACACACACAATCAAATTTGGCACAGGTCATAAGTTCTTCTAAGTCTATCTTGATTTTTCTTACCAATATGTTATAGAAAGAGACAAACAGCTTTCTTTGGTCATGTGATGAGAAGAGAGGCATTGGAGAACATTGTGACAACTGGAAAGATTTAGGGGAAGAGAGGCAGAGGCAGACCAAGAGAAATGATGCTGGATGGATTGAGACGGTGGCATGGAGGAATATTATCGGCAGAGTTGATCCAAAAAACCAAAGACCGAGATCTGTGGAGAGACATGAACGCCTTCGCCAGCTGGCAGGGTACTTGATGATGATGTGATATATTTAAATTATATACATTAATAGGAAAGTGACTAGATACCTATCCTACCAAGAGACAAAAAAACATATTTCATAGAAGTGAAACTGAAATAAATCGAGAATGAGAAACAGTCTGATTTATATTAATCAATGTGAATCGTTCTGACAATCAATGTGACTAGAAACCACTCATGTTGTGTACTGAACTTCTATTAATCAGTTGAATAATCAACTAAGAATGAAATTGTATTGATCACTGCGATCTGAACAATCACTCACAGAATCAGGATTTTGCTGCAATCAAAGAATTTAATCCACAAACTTATGTACTACTTTACTCGTGACATTTGACGAAAGTATATGTACATGAATCACTTGTTCACGCTCTATGTTAAATCTAACATACACTCTGTTATCCTGTTTAGTGTAACAGATCGATGCTGTCAAGCATGGCTTGAAGTAATCGCATTGATACATTTAATAAATTCCACCTTGTATTTGTTACATTGTGCTTCAAAAAGGCATAATAACTACAACCCATGGTGGTTGCGAATGTGACTTATAAGACCAATTTTTGCTGTACATGTTCGTCCACAATGGATGCAAGTGAACACAAGGTCATTTTCATCATCACGCACCATCTTATGTCTCATTCGCTCAGTGTGTGACCTATCTGCAGTCATTTTTCATTTGGCGTAACGTGTTTGGTTACACGTTGTAATGTTGTTTTACATGGCGTAATGTTTGTGTAGAAAAATGGTGTGTGTGAAACATGCTTGTTTCTCATTCTGTTTTCTTTTTTTGTCTGTTAATGTGTTTGAGGTTTATTTGTTTGTTTTTTGTTTTTGGTTAGGCAGAATTCTGTCAATCGTCTCTTAAACAAAGATATCATTGAACCAGACCTGCTGTGTTTGGAAATGGACTCAGATGTTTCCAGTGTACCTAATAAAAAATTACTCAGATTTGATAATTTCTCATCTTGAAAAAATCCAGTGTAATCACCGCACTGAAAACTTGATGTATTGGAAGGGCAGCAATGATCTTTCTTCGTAAATTACTTTGTAGGTGTGTTTTAGACGAAACGCTAAGGAAATTATATAATTACCTCTCAGATAGGAACTTGTTTAGTCACCTGACACTAAGTAACCAGTCTTGCACTGGCATGCATAAAATTATCCATTTTGTTCGATACATACCTAGCAAATTGTCTCACAATTATAATTGAAGGAAAACAAGGTGTACCTGCAAGCCTGATGTAATTATCTCTCCCCCTATCTAGATGCAGGCAGAAATTACAGTCGTTTGCAATATGTAATTATACTTGGAACAAAGTACCTAGATGCACCTTGCGAGTAGTCACAATGGAAGCGTTTATACTTGTGACATTTGTGGAAGTATTTATAATTTACAGCGACACACGAAGACCAAACATAAACCATTAGCCATTGGCGTGCCGACTGACGGAGGTGCTTCTGTGTCCACTACATACGTTCAATCAACACCTTGCAAGAGGAGATGGTCGACTGCACATATATCTTCATTTACTGCCTTGTCACCAGATGAACAACCGGCTGGTAAACGATGGAAGTTTTCTGAACAACATACATCACGTGCCGTGTCACCTGATTTGCCAACTACAGATTATCAATCAGCCAGTAACACCTTGTCTATAAGTGTAAGCGTCATGTTTCACAAACTACAGATGATCAACCATCAGCATCTAAACACCGGAATTTAGCTAACAATGATCAGTCAGTATCTAGAGACGACTATCAATTGTTCTTCAAAGACTAAAACAACTGAATAAATTATGGAGTGGGACAGACAGAACTACAAAAATTAGATTTTTAAGAGCATGCATCTTTCTTATTGCAACATTCGCCTGTGAGACCTGGACACTTACTAAACAAGCTGAACAGCACATAAATGCTTGGATAAAGAAAATAACAAATGCATCCATACTTCAAGAGCTGAATGTTGAAGAGGTGTTGGCTATTAAAGATTGATTGATTGATTTAGGAACCGACATCACAGCATTTGGGGCATTCCCATAAGTGCTCTGTCCTCATCTTCAGCAGCCAGCGAAGAGTTCCAACACCAATAGTACCAGTAGCAATCTGATTATATGTCCGTCTCGCCTTTCCTCTGAGCGTCGAGCGTCGGCCAGATCCCCTCATCACCATGGTGATCCATTTGCTCCTCCGAGGTGTACAAGTGCTTCCACAAGGCCGCAACCACGTCTGCCTTGTCATGCATCAGTACTCCACCAAGTTTTGCTGAGCCAGCCAATCTGTCCGCCTGTTCATTCTCCAGCACACCGGCATGCACCGGAGAAAAGATCCAGGCGATACTTGCCACCCATGACCTCCGAAGCGAAGCAAGACACTCTGCACGAAGCTTGCCTGTCCTCACCTTCCTCAGCATGCTTTCTGAGTCAGTTACAATCATGATGTGTGTGTGTGTGTCGTATTTTCCATCCAGCAGAAAGCTGCACTGACCGCCTCCACCTCCATTCTTAAGCTAGATGTGGTATCATATGCCATGCTCTCCTGCACCAAACGTCGACCATTAGCTTTTGCTAAGAACCCCCAGGCAATTCTCCTACCTCTCAACACCGACCCATCTGTGTAGATACTCCATCACCTGAGCGAGCATTATCCTGAATTAGTTGCTGGATTTCCAACTTCCGTGGCCCCTGCCGGCCACTCCCTGCTCAATGTGATTATAACTCTGCATAAGTCTGACTGCTCCGCTGGCACTCTGACCCACTCCACTCCTCGCCTAATGTTCTCCAAGATGCACACCTGTCTGATCATATCCTCCGCCTGAGCCATCCATGATTTCCCTCTTATCAGTCGCTGGCCATTAACTGCGTCCAGCACCTGATGCAACGGGTGATCTGTGTCTGCAGCTACTCAGGGGTATGCCTTCGCCTGCATCACCTTGAGCCTACCAGCAACAGTCGGCAGACCAAGGATGTAACGCATACACACTACTGGGGTGTCTCTGGTGCTTCCCAGAATGACCCGCATAGCTTCGTTCTGTATGTGCTCTAATTTCACCAGCTGACTCTTTGAGACAGTGAGCAGTCCTAGTCCATAATCAATCACTGAGAGGATCAAGTGCTGGTATAGTGTGAAAATCATTCTCTGCTCTGTGTCCATTGCAGCCATAGTTTTAAGTGCATTGAGTCCCTTGTGAGACCTTGTCACAACCGTCTCCACATGGTCCTTGAATGACAGACTCCTGTCAAATGTGATTCCCAGATACTTCAGTTTGTTCTGTCTGTTAACGTTTCTACCATCTATCGCGAGGCTTGGGGCATCATCTCTCACAATCCTGTTGTCCAGAGAGCACCACAAAACAGCCGCCTTTTCCGGGTAAACAATATAAAATGACACAAAGTAGTGCAGCTTTACATAACAGATTTACGACACACGCAGGACATTGTGGCGATTAGCCTTCATCAGCACACAAACACATTCACAAACATAACATATAGTCAAGGAGATCTCCTGTGACTACATCAAAAGGTGACGACAGGACGAAAACAAGAAAAGGATGAAAAAATGAAAGCCATCCATCCATCATGTGCCATGCCGGTAAGCGTGGGCGGTCATGTTTTGCCATCTCACTCGATCACCAGAGTCGTGGATCAGCTCCGTGTTCCTGTCTCGACCATGCCATGTGGCCAAGCCATCCAGGTATTTGCTTCTAGGTCTTCCTCTTGGTCTGTTCCCTTCGATCTTGCCAGTTGTCACCAAGTTCTCGAATCCATTTCTTCTCACAACATGCCCAAAAAATTTTGACTGTCTGCGTCTGTCTCTAATCAGTTTACGATCTTCGTTTGTTTCTTGAAGGACCTATTCATTGGTCTTTCTGCTGTCCATGGTATTCTTTGCATTCAAATGAAAGCATTGAAGAAAAAATGAGAATTGGAAAAAATGTTCATACTTACCTCACAATTCCGATCTGTGTGTAGCCTTTTCCGGGTGGATGACAGCACTCATTTCAGTGCACCAATCAATCACTTTGTCTACTGTCGCCTGTAGCTCCTGGGCTGTTTGCTCCCTATCTCTCCCCTGCCTATATGCAAGAACATCATCTGCAAATATTAGTATCCTTCCAACCCCTGGTGCTTCTAGTTTTGCAATCTTGCTCGTATACACGTTAAAGAGCACCGGTGAGATTGCAGATCCCTGTAGCAGTCCCGGGGTTAAAATATGTGGCTCTAAGGTCCATGCACCCAGACAGAGAGCAACCCGACGAGAATGCAGGACGGCTGCTATCCAGTTCACAAACCAGGGATTTACCCTCTTCTCCATCAGTGCGGTCATCAAAATATCATATCGAACTCTATTGTATGCATCCTCGAGATCAAGCGCTGCCGCCATCGTTTCCTGTCTACTCTGGAACCCCTCATAAACATCAAAGGCAAAAGTGGCTGCATTTGACCAGGTATCTTTTCCTGGCCTGTAGGTCCCTAGGCCTCTTGGAAGAAGCTTCCCGCTTTCCAAAAACTCTTGCAGCTTGACAGCAACTATCTTCTCTAGAACCTTCCAAAATGTATTTTGAAGGGTGATGATTCTAAAGCCGCTAAGCTTTGAATGATCCTTGAATGGTTTTGGGAGAGGGATGAGATTGCTGTGCACCAAATCATGCGGTACTGGTGCTGTCCTAATGCTCTGGTTAAAGCAGTCGGTCATCTCCTTCAGGTCTGCATCGCTCAAAATCTTCATGTGGCCATACCTAACCCCATCGGACCCTGGTGCCGTGTCTTTTGTCTTTTTCAAAATATGTTTAACATCTTCAACCCGTATGATGTCTTCATAATGCATGTTCTTCATGGTGCCAGATAGCTCCTCTCTAACTGCATCCCTGGTGTCCGCATCATTATGATTGGTCTGCTCTAAAAATCTCTGGAGAAACGCCTCCCCTTTCTCTTTGTCTGTTGTCACGCGCACGCCATCATCTCTATAAATTGTTCCCACTGTCATAGGCCGATCTTTTCTTTGCATTTGTCTGTGCAGCTTCCAGAATTTTCGCAGTGTTTTATCACCTCCAATCTCCTTCATGAAACATTCCCATTTTGCAATTTTGGCCTCTGCAGCACAGCACTTGAAAACCTCCACCTTGTCTTTCTTGACATTTTCCGCTGTGTCCACTTCCTCTCGTGAGCTTTGCGGTGTCTGTCGCACTTTATTTAGCTGCTTCACTGCAGCTCTCTTTGCTTTCCAGGCCTGGTCTACTTCTGGGGTCCACCATGGGGGGTTGCAAAAAGGGAGTTTAAACAGTCCTGTTGCATGCCCCCTGTCTGAGGCGTCCAAGAATGCTATTGGTCCACTCATACCGAAAGGTCTTGCGCGCTCTCCCAACCTTAACTTTCCTGGATTTAGAGATCAGGACTGAGCATGGCATGTGATCACTCCCATGGTCATTCAAAACAGTCCACTTTACATCAAGGACTGATGACCGGGAGACAAGTGCCAAGTCAATAGCTGTGTCTGCATCGCCAGGCCTCATTGCCATTCTAGTCGGCTACCATAATTTATGCAGACCATGTCGGAGTCCACCATGGCATCCGCAAGGGCAATTCCCTGTCGGTTTTCTCCACTACTGTTCCAATCTCTGTTCCTCGCATTGACGTCTCCACATATGAGTAGCCTATCACCTGGTAATTCCTCCAATTCCTTAAGCCAGTCCCATTGTTCCTTTCTGACAAAACAGTCCACTGTGGCATATACATTTATGATGTTCCAACTTAAGCCACCAATCTCCATTTGTATACTTTGGACCTCTCTTGCACTGTGATTCCACTGGCTCAAGTCAGGTTCCACGTGCTTCACTTCTTCCTTCACCAGCAGACCTTGCCCTTGTCTTTTCTGCCCAGTGGGGTTTATATAACTGGCGTATCCAGGGCAATGGTATTTATCTGTATTTAGCTCCTGGAGCATGAGGACATCAAAATCATATATTAGCCTCACCAATACAGGACCTCTCTGCCTGGCACTACGACAATTCCAGTATCCCACTCTTACATGGTTGAAACCTAGTCTTCACTTTTCGTCTTGTTCTCCTGGCGCCTGCCCTCCTATTTCTATGCCTTCTTCTCAAACTATTTCCTCGTCTTCTCCTCCTCACTCTCTCTTCGCTAGCCTCTTAAAGACGATAAAACAAAGAAAATTGATATATTTTGGTGACTTGAAACGTCATGAAAGTTTGGAGAGAACAATAATGGAGGGGTATATGCCTGGGAAGAGAGGAAGAGGAAGGCCAAAGAGAAGATTGGTGCTGGATGTGGTGGATAATCTCCAGATGGATGTATCGGACGCGGGACATGTTGCATGTGATCGAGAAGTTTTTCGGAAGGCTGTTATGGGAGCGAGGTTCTGCAAAAGACATGCTACTGAATGAATGAATGAGCTGAAGTTCGCTAATTGTGATAGGTGCCTCCAGCTCCTTATGCACTATTTCATTCTGTCCGATATGTTGCCGTTTCTCTCGAATCTCTTGTTGTTTTTCTGGACTAATTTCGATATTGTTATCTTGTGCAAATGAGTCTGCAAAATTGTTAGCTGCTTGCTTTCCCGTTAAGATGTTTTTGTCTTTATGTAGTGCAATTTGTGAGTTTCTCCCTGTGCTCTCATCATTAAGTTGTTTTATTAGTTTCCACAACTTGTTTGTTTCTTTTTCAAAGTTCAGTGACTCTGTTTCCCCCTTCCAGCTTTTCTGTCTACCCTGCATCTTGGCCCTTTGAAATGTGGCTTTTGCGTACTGGTAATTATTGAGGTGCCCTTGGCTGGGTTTGCCCTCTGCTTGCTTTCTACACACTTCCACTTCATTATGCAACTGTTCCAGTTCACTACTCCAGTACGGTTTATATTGTTTATGAGCTCTTGGTACTGTTTCTCGTGCTGCCTGTAGTATGCATTTTCCAAACTCTTCAACTACGTTATTTATTTCTTTGTCAGGTTTCTGACCAGTATGCTGGTGCGATGCGTATACATTGCCCAGTCTGCTTTCTTGCAGTTCCACCTCGAGAGGGTGCTGCTTTCATTTGCAAGATCATTTTCTACAGTTAGAAAGACTCGCTGATGGTCACTACCACCAAGTTGTTTTCCAACAACTCGTATGATGTTCCACTCCAGGTCTGGTGAGTGAAGAGCCAGGTCAGGTGTAATTGTAGTGTGCCATGATCTCGAGTAGAAGGTATGTGGGTCTGTCGGCTTGCAAGATGAATCTGTTCTCATCATCCGAGTCTTCCAGTCTCTCTTCTCTCTGGTCCATGTGATCATAGCCCCAGCTCTGCGAGTGGCTGTTGAAACCACCACACACAATCATTTTGTCTATTAATAGTAGTGTGTCCAGTGCCTGTGGGCGGTCACTTGGACAGTAGTAATTGATCAGATGTAGGTCTGTATTGTCTGTCTTAAGTTTAAGTGTCTAATACTCAGCCCCTTCCATGTAAACTTCAATTTGGGAGGCAGTGACGTTATTTTTTACAAGGGTCAGAATCCCACCTTTTTGCCCGTCCTTTCGGTCAGATCGGTAACACTGATAGCCTCTGATTTTGAAGGCAATATTTTCATCGAGGTGAGTTTCTTGCAAGCAACATATTCTTAGTTTTTCTTGCTCCAATTTTTTTTCTAATTCTATGTTGTTGTTGTTGCTGACTCCCTCCGCATTCCATTGCGTTATTTTTTAGTCTTTGTTTGGCATGGCCAAGCGCTCTATTCTTAGGTCCCCTGGCTTCACAGGACATCTGAGAAGGACCTCCAGTCGTTTTGGTTGGACCCTTTCGAGGCATATGGCCCGATACTGCACCTACTTGGAAGTCCAAAGCAAGGCGAGCACCATAACGTTTTGCAGTGATTGACATATCTCATTGCGTAATTGCGTGGCATCCAGATTTCCTGCCTGGCTGCCTCCGTCTTCAGCACATATCCTTTACTAGAGCAGACTGTGGTCTTACTCGAGTTTAGATGTGTAGGCACGCACACACGTGTCTGCGCAGGCACGTACGTGCATACACATCTAGAGCATTCTAGTTATTTTTCGGCGCCAGAGACTCGCCGCCGCCCCTTCTCCTGATAATTAAAACGTGAAGGCCAGGAGTTGGACTTTTGCTGTAGAGGTGGTGAATGCATAATCCATGTGGTATTTATGCAAGGTTGGGCGCTCAGCCCAACACTGCGCCCCCGGATACATAACAGCAACATTTGGAACCATGCTTCGGGCATTAATCGTTACAGGTTACTGCTCTCTCCCCCCCCCCCCCTTCCTCCCTGACAAAAACAAAACTGTTTACATTGATAAGACACTGAAGTTACAGACTACTACTCACTGTTAAAGTACTGTTAAATTGCTAAATTATACATTTTCTATGTTGATAGAATTCTTTTTAAAAAAACAAGTTATTTACATGTCTTCTGCAGGATGTCACAATCAACCTCAGCATTTTTTGAATGTTTGTGATTTACTAAAAAAAAAATTTGTATGTTCAGTAGTTTGCCATTGCTTTCTAAATGGCCATCACACACACCTTTGTGAAACGTGAAATAAATGCAAAGCAGTCAGCAAAGCGAGTCATGACCGCCCACGCTTTCCGGCATGGCACATGATTGATTCTATTGATTGATTGAGTCAGCAATATTAAGGAAGATGACATTTTAGTGTAATACTCTCTCACAATAGCACTGTTGCTTGCCAACTCTTTTCTCTCGCTAGTCTACCTACTCTTTTCTCTCGCTAGTCTACCTACTCTTTTCTCTCACTTACCTAATCTTTTTTCTCTGCCTTGCCTATTCTATTTTCTTACTTCTTCTCACTGGTTTTGCTTGTAGTTGGCATTTTCTATTGACATTTGAAAATTCAACAGACCTGACATATAACAACAACAACAAGAACAACATTACATCACTAAGGCATAAATAATGCTAATAGCAGAGAGGTGACAAGAAAAACAAGCATCAGTTTGTAATTGGGGGGGGGGGGGGGAGGGAAGAAATAAAAACTTCTACCTCGTTCAACCTGCTTCTGCAGCGCCATGTATAATATTGGTGTTTTTGTGTGCGAAAGTTGATTATTTGTTCTCTCTTTCGAGTTAGTCACAAAGCAAACATTTAGTAGAGGCCATTTAAATAGAAGGGGCATGGCTGCGATGGGTTAATGTTGGTTGCACCGGGCAGCGTCACCTCTTTCTCCTATACCTTTCGGTGACTGAGTACGCCATATAATTCCCCAATCTAAGGTGGCGAGACTTCATCTCTATATGTCTGCTCACTTATATTTAAAGACTTCTGAATCCGCTACCTCGGCATCAGGCCCCATCCTACACTGATCACCTGAACTAAAATGTTGACTTCTCGTCCTTGACTTGTGACGTACATTACAAGTACCTCAGAAGTCGTAATGAGTTCG
Source organism: Cepaea nemoralis (assembly GCA_014155875.1). Lineage (NCBI taxonomy): Eukaryota > Metazoa > Mollusca > Gastropoda > Stylommatophora > Helicidae > Cepaea > Cepaea nemoralis. The sequence goes on along the minus strand of JACEFZ010010062.1, from coordinate 121,152 downwards.
CCTGATGGTGAGGGACACTGACAAAAGGGAAAGATAATCCATACGTAGAAATCAGTCCAGTGCATTACAAGCAGCAGTATGTGTGGACTACACTTGAGTTCAAAGTGAGTGAATGCCAAACAATAAATGCTTGTGAACACAAAACAGCTGCTGTACCAATCTTCTAATCCAGTGGTTCTCAATAGATGGGGAATTCCCCGCATGGGGTTTGGGGGGGGGGGAATTAAGATTATTTCAAGATCGCGTTAATTAATACAAGAACCGATTACTTGATATTGTTTTTCCCTTCATACTTTACGATTCTGTACGTCTCACTCTTCCGAAACTCATTTTATAACGTAAGTAGACCCGCAAATCACGTTTTATGTAGACGTCTAGACTTGTTTTAGTATGTGCTATTAAATTTCTTCTTCTTCTTCTTCTTCTTCTTCTTCTTCAGCATTCCGAGCCATTGAGGTTCTTTGCTGCAGATACAAGCCGCCTCCATTCGTCTCTCTGGTTGACCTTCTCTTGCCAGTCGTTGATTCCAAGTGCTTGTAGGTCTGTATGTATATTATCTCTCCACCGTCTTCTTGGTCTACCTCGGGGTCTACGGTCATTTATTTCCTGAGTGTAAGCGAGTTTTGTATCCCTATTATCTTCCATTCTTTCTATATGCCCCAGCCATTGTAGTCTATTAGCCTTCATGATACCAGTGATTAGCGGGGACTTAAACAGATCATAAATGTCTTTGTTACTTCTTCTTTTCCACTCTCCACTTTGGGTCCAAAGATGCGTCTTAAAACTTTGTTCTCAAAGGTTTGTAACAAGGCTTCGTCTCCTTTCGTTGTACTCCAGGTTTCAGAGCCATACAGCACAACTGGTCTGATCAGTGTTTTGTATATTGTGATCTTGGTGTTGCGAGATAGCGCATTTGATTTTAATAGATGTTGTAGTGCATAGTATATCTTATTTCCAGAGTTGATTCTAGCTTGTATTTCTTCCCTTATGAGGTTGGAGCAGTTGAAGATTGGTACCCAGGTATTTGTATGTTTCCGTTCTTTTAATGGTCATATTATCTATTTGTATGGGGCCAGAGTTTTTAGCCATTCCTTCTCTTGAAATTACCATATATTCTGTCTTATCTTGGTTGATAACCAGCCCCATCTGTTGGGCTTTTTCCTTTAAGTGAGTCAATATTTCCAATGTCTTTTGTTCATTTTCCCCTATAATATCTATATCATCTGCATAACCAAGCAGCTTGGATGTTCCTCCAATATCACATTCCTCCTTTGCCCTCCTTACAACTTTCTCTAGAGCCAGATTGAAGAGTAGCGGCGATAGTGCATCACCCTGTTTCAAGCCAGATGTTATTTGGAAAGGGTCTGATTGCCTGCCTTTATATGTTACTATATTATAAGTATCTTCCATGCATAGTATAGTCATGTTGATTAACTTCCTTGGTATTCCAAATTCCCGCATAACGTTCCATAGACTATTCCTATGGACACTATCATAAGCCTTTTAAAATTCCCCAAAAAATGTTATGGAGATCTCTTTTATATTCCCAATTTTTCTCGGCTATTTGTCGTAAGATAAATATCTGATCTATTGTTGATCTGTTTTGTCTAAAAACCCGCCTGGTAGTCACCTAATATGTATTCTGAATATGGTTTTAGTCTATTTAGTAATACTGCGGATAGTATCTTATAGCTTATGGACAGTAGTGATATTCCTCTATAATTTTCACACTGGAACTTGTCTCCTTTCTTAAAGATAGGTATCAATAATGACTCTTTCCAGTCATGGGGTAATTCTTCTGTCCTCCAGATTTTTATTATTAGTTCGTATAGCTTTAGATGTAATGCATGGCCACCCGCCTTTATAAATTCAGCGGCAATTCCATCAGCCCCAGTTGCCTTATTGTTTTTAAGTCGTGTGATTACATACAGGATTTCTTCAAATGCAGGTTCTTCAATTTGTGGTTCACACGTTAGAACCTCTTCCTGTGGGAAAGTGTTACTTGGAGCTTCACAATTAAATTAATTTAATTAAATTTATTACGTATACAGTGTAGGGGGGAGGGGGCATTTTTAGGGAGGAAATGCGAAAGGGTGGGGGGGAGGGGGAATTGACGTTCTGAAAAAGGGAGACTTTATTCCCAAACGGGGCCCTGGAACATGTATTACTAACATGTATTCCCTAACCCTAACCCTAATCATACACAATAGCACTTGCTTGTCTTCTTTATTTTCTATTATATGTGTGTATACATATTTAATGCCGGCTTCGTGGCTTAGAGGTTATGACTTTTCTCCGTAATCTCGTCAGGTGACGTGATGACGGTTCAAATCAACAGTGGTTCGAATCGCATCGGTAACTTACAGGGTATGTGAGCCGGCCGCTCAGAAAGCAATGGCAAACTAATGAGCGTAATCTTGCCAAGAGATCAACATACAGCTGAAAGATGCTGGTGTTGACAGCTAAGTCCTGTAAAAAGGATATGCTAATAAAAACAAAATAATACATATTTAATACATTATACTGGCCCCCCAACGATATGCCAGTTTGTACTGCTTTCTAATATAGAAGATATAGACGTCACGTGACCAGAACCGTTTGGGAATAAACACTTCGCTCAGAATATTGTGAAGGTGGCACGGGCCAAAAAAGGTTGAGAACCACTGCTATAATCGTTCTGACTGCTGTGTATCTGTAGTACGACTATTACAGTTATATTGTGTATACATTGCTCGTTGACAGTTAGAGCATTGCTTTGCTGATCCGGCAGATGTATTGGTGTTACCTTTCCCCAAGGAGTAAACTAGGCAGGCCGAGAGAGGGATCATGCTGCACTATGATCAGCAAATGCTTGTACAGACTCATGCGTCTGGGTACATCCACTTTGAAACTCCTCCCCTGGTTCATAGCCGAGTTATCGTCATCATTTACTGTCCCCCTTTTTCTCTGCGCCCTTCCAATTTTCATGCACCCACCCCTCCACTGCGCATTTACATTGCGAGTTCACTAGACTGTTCTCATCCCCTCCCCTTGTACGACCGAACAACGCCGCACTGGCGGCTGTATACACACACATTCTACTGTTTTACATTCTGGGACACGAGATAAAGCCAAGAAATCAAGAAACCTGTCAATTGTGAAGGACAAGGTGGCAACAACCACATTCACGGTGGCCGACTAGGCAATCCACACTAACGGATTAAGCGGTCAAGTCTCGGCTGAGTATACAATACCTGAAACCTCATTGATGGACAAGAATGAAGTACAGCACATACTATCCACCCATCATGTGCCATGCCGATAAGCATGGGCGGTCATCTCACTCATCACCAGAGTCGTGGATTAGCTCCGTGTTCCTGTCTCGACCATGCCACGTGGCCAAGCCATCCAGGTATTTACTTCTAGGTCTTCCCCTTTGATCTTGCCAGTCGTCACCAAGTCATTTCTTCTCATAACATGCCCAAATTATTTTTGACTGTCTACGTCTAATGACTAATCAGTTTACGATCTTCATTTGTTTCTTGAAAGACTTGTTCATTGTGTATGACAGCACATACACGAGACAAAAAAAGGACTGCAACCCTTCGATAAAAACAGACTGATCGGAAAGTTAAATATCTGGTATCTCCAGTTCATCCTGAAGATTCTGTAGACTGCTCATTTACGATGTATACACGAGCACGGTAGAGGTGATAAACAGAAACATCAGCGCAGCAACGAGGAAGTGGCTAGGAGGGCAAGCAGGTTTATCGAATATAGCGTTGTACTCTTAAGAAAATAAAGCTCGAGCTTCCGTTTAAGTTCTTCATCGAGGAATACAATGTCGGAAACGCCAGGCTCGTGATGATGCGAGTCCCCAGGCGAAATAGTGCACAGCTCCCAACCCACGTTCAGAGCAGGAAAGAAGTGGGAGATTTATAGCTCAGTCGATTCGGCCAAAGATTTACTGCAGCTAGAACAAAATTTCCCCTGGTCTCTGGGTAGTGAGATCGGACGTCCGTGTGTATTGTTGCGCACGTAAAAAAATCACTTGGCAGTTGGAAATCAAACAAGAGTAGCCTCATCAGTGCTACGGAGTTCGTGCACTGAGCTGAGATTATCTGAACTCAGGCATGAGTTAGGAGTAGAACGGAGCACTTATGGGTTACACCCGTGTGCCGTGATGTTGATCCGTCTACTAAGTTAAAACTAGAGATAAAGGCAGGAGGTTCCTAAACCCACAACAGAATTAGCTCAAGGAAAGAGCTGGTTTCTGCAGAAGGGTATGTCCTTGAGCTGTGAACAGGGTACAAAGAAGGCAACATGGCTGCCACGATACATACTGCGTCAAAGTTAGCCATCGAGATGGAGGTGAGGACAGAGGCAAACAGCCGAGGAAAGAATCTGGCGTTCCTGCTGTCAGTTAAGGTGCAGTGACAATGTTGGCAGATGCACAATGTTCGCCTACCCGAGGGAGGGATGGCTTCTCGGCAGACACACACAGCGATATCAATGTGGGATAATAGATTAATAAACAAAATGTCTCGAAGGTGGATATGCGAATGCAGGACAGGAGAAAAATGCTTCGTAGTCATGACCCAGGTTGGCCCACCCATGACAGTGTAAAGAGGCCTAAACATTTGGTGAAGGATGACTTTTTCTGATAATCGGAAGCTACCCGTCGTTGCTCCGCGCCATAGTCTTTACCACTATCAATGATTGACACCATGATAGCAGAGTAACTCTGATAACACAGGCTAACCCCATTGACAGAATTTGACACTTTATCAGTACCTCACAGAAGACCAAACAATTGAAGATTGTGTAATGGCAGTGAAGTTTAATTTTTGCAGTCCATGACAATGAATTAACACATGTTATAAATAAAGACACCTACCTTCTGCAGATAATAATTCTTACTGTTCTAGTATCTCAATCATCTTGATAAACTAATAATCCAAACTGTAAATGTCTGGTAACCACTTAACTTCCATTCCTACTTTCTTTCAATCAATCATGTGCCATGCCGGAAAGCGTGGGCGGTCATGACTCGCCATTTCACTCGATCATCAGAGTCGTGGATCGGCTCAATGTTCCTGTCTCGTCCATGCCATGTGGCCAAGCCACCCAGGTATTTTCCTCTCTGTCTTCCTCTTGGTCTGTTCCCTTCGATCTTGCCAGTGGTCACCAAGTTCTCTAATCCATTTCTTCTCAGAACATGTCCCAAAACATTGGACTGTCTACGTCTAATTTCTCTAATCAATTTACGATTGTCATTTGTCTCCTGTAGTACTTGGTCATTGGTTTTTCTGTCTGTCCATGGTATTCTTTGCATTTTCCTCAGAAACCACATTTCTGCAGCCATCAGATGTTTTTCAGCTTGACTGCTCATTGTCCAAGTTTCACATCCATACAAAAGAACAGGCTCTTTGTATCCCCTCAACACTCTTTTTCTCGTTTCAATTGACATCTTTTTATTGGTCAGAATGTTTTTCATCTTGCTAAAGGCTACTTTCGCCATGGCGATTCTTGTTCTAATCTCTTCAAGGCATCTCCCATCAGATGTTATGACTGTTCCGAGATAATTGTACCGATTTACTTGTTGAAGAATATTATTACATTGTGGTATTTCGTTCTTCCTAGTTTAGTTTAGTCTGGTCGATGGATCAACATCACGGCACACGGGTGCGACCCATAAGTGCTCCGTTCTCCTCCTAACTCAAACTTGAGTCTGGAGAAACTCAGCTCAGTGCACGAACTCCGCAGCACCGGCGAGGATCCTGAAATAATTGGGTAGATTTTTAACTCGAAAATTTGCCCGGGCAGCACCGTTAGGCTACTCTTTTTCGATTTCCAGCTGCCAAGGGATTTTTTACGTGCTCAACAATACACACGGGCGTCCGATCTCACTATCCAGAGACCTGGGGACATTTTATTACTAAAAGTCCACGAGAAAAAATCCCGGTCATCACCGGGGCTTGAACCCGGGACCTCCAGCACTCGAGGCGGACACCATACCTCGAGACCACGCAAGCCCATGATATGTCTAACTCTATCAAAAGCCTATGTATAGTCAATAAAGCAAAGATGAATATCCTTGTTTACTTCTATAGCACGTTCAATAACTGTTCGCAGCATATACACAGCATTTACTGTACCCTTTCCTTCTACAACCGGTCTCTGTGGCTTAGAGCTTGCGAACGCGGTTTGTGAGCCCTTATACCCGGGTTCGAAACACAGCGGTGCTGGTTTTTTCGAAAAAGGTATAGGAGCCGGTCGTTCAGAAAGCAATGGCAAACTACTGAACGTAAAATTTGCCCAGGAATCACGAACAGCGAAAATGCTGGGGTTGACTGCTACGTCCTGTGAAGGACATGCAATTTAAAATTCCTTCTACAAACCCACATTTAAAAAAAAAATTAAGTTGCATGTCCTTTTAAGGACGTAGCAGTCAACCCCAGCATTTCCCTGTTCGTGATTCCTGGGCAAATGTTACGTTCAGTAGTTTGCCATTGCTTTCTGAACGACCGGCTCCTTTACCTTTTTCGAAAAAACCAGCACCGCTGTGTTTCTAACCCGGGTATACGGGCTCACAAACCACGTTTCAAGCCCTTAGCTACAGAGACCGGCAAACCCACATTGTTCTTCCCCTATTTCAGGTTGTATTTTCTTCCTCACTCTTTGCATGATAATTCGTAGCAAAATCTTTGCGATGTGACTCATTATACTAATTGTTCTATGTTGATCACATTCCAAGGCTCCTGATTTCTTTGGGATTGCAATAAATACAGAATTACATAATTCAGAAGGTATATCTCTAGTATCATACAAGGTGTTCAGCAGTCTGGTGACATGATCTATTCCATATTCTTCTAAAGCTTTAATCATTTCTGTTGTGATGTTATCTGCACCGGGGGCCTTGCCAGCTTTCATATGCTTAAGAACATTTAGAACTTCCATCTTCAAAATTGGCGGTCCTTCATTATTAAATCTAATATCGTACTGTTCCTCTCTGTTATCCTCATAAAGGTTTTTCACATAATCTGTCCTTACGTGTATAATCTTATCTTTTTCTATTATGATTTTGCCATCTTTAGTTTTTAGACAGCCTGTTGATGTACTTGTTATTTTATTAGTAAGTTCCTGAATTCTTTTGTGCACTAATTTGGTATTTTGACTGTTGTGTTGTTTTTCAATTTCTAACATGTTTCTAAATCTTCTGCTAATCAGAATGTAGTCCGTCTGGTTTCTAATCCTGCTATCAGGACTCCTCCATGTCCATAATCTTCTAGAGTGTTGCTTAAACCAGGTGTTTCCTACCATCATTTCCTGTTCTTTTGCCCACTCTACGAGTCTGTATCCTCTTTCATTTCTCTCTCCTAAACCATAGTTTCCTACTGTGTATCTATCACCTTGATTTCCTACTTTTGCACTGAAGTCTCCATTATGATGTTTATTTCTGAATGTTTAAATTTCTTTAAGGCAGACTATGTCATTATAAAATTCCTCTACACTATCTTCACTGGATTCTCCTGTTGGGGCATATACTTGAATAACATTTATGTTAAAAGGTCTGCCACTTAATCCTTGAAGATTTTGATGTTTTCCGGTCCAAAATAATTGCCACTTCCCTTTGTCGATCTTCACCTCCAGAATAAATAATCTTAAAATCTTCCTGTTACTGTCCATCTCGTTTTGCACATCCCTAAAATATTAATTTTTTTATCTTTCCATTTCTTGTGTTATGTTATCTACTTTCTTTAACCATCTATTATTATCTCTGATTCTTGCATTAACAAGCATGCCCAAAGTCCATCACCTAAATGGCTATGGTATAGTTTCTTTTCACCATTTTGACAAGCCTTTCTAAATATCGCTGTTTATTATACCAACATTTTCAGACAAGGATGGAAAGAGACCCAGAGTGGAAGCTGAACATGTTAACAAATCCACAAAACGTGGAAATCACAAAAATTAGGCCGTACGGCCACTATCAATTTTCCTGCCACAGTGGAGTGTCCTGGGTAAACATTCTACTTCTTCAGCCACTGACTTCAAAGTTCTGACTGGTCCTACAGGTTATTATCACATAAATAATGTCCTTATCAATATTATTCTTACTTACTATAGACTGAATTATGAAGAGTATTATGAAGACAACAATAACTGACTTCAAATACGGAATTCAATGGGCCTGACAATGCAGTTGGATAATTTGAACTTCACTGATGACACTGCACTCATGTCTCACAATCGGATGCAACTAAACTCTTGATGAGAGGTCACAATAATTAGATTTAACAATGCTTAGGGGAAAGACAACGTTAATGAGACAACTAGGCAAAGTTCTTTCTGTTGTATATATACTCTTGTAGTTTTTTTTTTTTCCAAATTACTACAAAATCTATTTAAAAAGTACTGGACCTACATTTTTTTTCACAGAAACAAATGAAGCATGACTTGTATCCTCCAGCCAGATTATGTTTGGGATGTTCAATAGCATGTGCAGATTTTTGTCCTGCCTGTATGGAGTGTCAGTTTCTGGCAGTCAGAATATGAACGAATAAGTTTAAACCTTGCACACTCAATTTTCATTCACCTCAAAAGACTGAATGACTTGAACAATGGTACTGCATCAAATTCTACCAAATGCTTGGAAACCCAAGTAGCAACCATTCAGAAGATTTAACAGGCTTTCTGCAAAAACGCCACGAGCACCACGCAATTGCTTCCAAGATAACCACACATCAGTGGAGAGCAGACCTTCAACAAGCTGAAATAGTGAGGTCACTGGCATGTCACTATCTGAGAACTTCAGGACAGGCGAGGATAAGAATTGGTTTTGTATACTTTATTTTGAGGGGTGATTTGCCCATGTGGAGGGTGTCCATGAAATTTGTGCCAAAGCTGTTACCAATGGGGGAGAAACAATGTTGTGTGAAGTCTCTCAAATGCACTGTGCAAATGACTTCTTAACGCTGTAATGATAACATTAGTGATGTGTTATGGCTTTATGGGTATAATCTGAAAACCAAGGTTTAGCCATCACAGTCGCTTAAAAGTCGACAGGGTCGACTTCATTGCACCGGGTTTTATCCCATATGGCTCAGTCTCTTTCCGCAGCGCGGAAAGTGTCACACAAAGCATGAACTACGTAGCTCTAGTGACGACCCACAGGTGTCTCCGAAAAATTTAACTCGTAAACCAAAGAACGCGGCCCAGAATAGAACCCACAACCTTCGGAGACCGAGTCAAACGGCTTGACCACTTCGCCACAGACACTCCCAAAAATAACATATTGGAGATGCCGGGGATTGAACCCAGGACATTTCACATGCGAAGTGAACACTCTACCACTGAGCTACATCCCCTAACTAGCCATCACAGTGGAGGCATTCATCATCCCTGAGGCCAAACCAAAAAAAAAAGGTAGGTGTGCAGTAATGTCAAATTCATGTTGATCATTTTCTTTCATTTCCTTGGGGTGGTATATCATAAGTGCGCACACAAGGCCTAACATTACCAAAGAGTTCTACCTGCAGTCTTTCATCACCTTATTGATGCTGGGCAACACAAATGACATGCCTGTGGGCAATGGGAACTTGACAGCTCCATCATGACAATGGAGTCACCCATTCTTGTCCAAATTTCCATCTTATTCATACAATCATATTCATATTTTCCTCTGGTTCTGTCTGGCTCCCTATTCTCCCAACATGGCAAACATGGCTCCTTGTGATGTTGGCTGTTTCCTATGTAGCTGTAAGGGAAATGATTCAGGTCACAAGAAGACATTATACAGACCATGATCGCCATGCTGTAGTCAGTTTCCAAAGATGCCTTCCTGAAATGTTTCCAACAATGTTGCTGCCATTGTTGGAAGTGTGTGCAACCCAAAGGAGAAAACTTTGATGAAGGAAATTGTGGTTTTAGGCCTCCTGGTAAGTAATTCAAGTTTTCTCAGCCAAAGATTCAGACCTCACAGGAATTTTAAAACATGTATCACATTCACTTTCCTGTATGTATTCTCTTGCATATCTTCTGACTGATATGATCATTTTTTTCTTTGCTTTTGAAACTATGTAATGGGCACATCAGGTTGTTATTTTATTGCCCCTTCCTTAGCCAATCGATCAGCTATCTCGTTTCTGGGTACTCAACAGTGAGATGGTACCCACTGTATGGTGCACCTTAATCATCATTTTTAAGTTTTCTATAAGAATTCTCATATCACTGGCCAAAACAAAATATGAACCACAATTATCTCACATAGTAAGATTTCTCTCTTGTACATGTTCTCTTGTGACACTTCAGACAGACAGCTTCTATAAAATCTTCACCACAGTAATCACATTTGTAAGGTTTCACTCCTGAATGTGTTCTCTAGTGTTTCTCCATACTGCCATGTTCAGTAAAATATGCACCACAATCATCACACTTGTACGGTTTTTCTCCTGTTTTTTAATTTTTCCAGATCACCAGCTGAAGTAAAAGATGCACTACAAAAATCACACTTGTAAAGTTTCTCTCCTGTATGCAGTCTCTTGTGAATCTTGATCAGTCAAAGTTGAGTTAAGAACTGACATCACTGCACTCAGAACATTCCCATATGTGCTCCATCCCCTCGTTCAACAGCCAGCGAAGAGTCATACTACTAATCGTTCCCGCCGCTATCTGATTAAACGTTCTTCTGGTCTTCCCACTCAGTTTTGAGATTCTTCCAGAACCCCTGCCGAACCCCCTCAATCTCATTCTTTCCACATATATGGGTTCTCAATCTGTTCCTCCGCCTTCTCCACCTGGTTTCACAAGCGCACGACCACCTCCCCCTTTTCCATAGGCAAACTACCACCAAGAGGTGCATTCCCTGCTAGCCTATCAGCAGGAAACAAAAGAAACACAACAGAACACATATAGAAATATTTTTGACTGATCATGTATTTTCTTGCATTTCTGCAGACTGCCAGCTTCAGTAAAAGATACACCACAATCATCACACTTTTAACGTTTCTCTCATGTATGTAGTATCTTGCGAACTTTCAAATTGATAGTGAAAGTAATGGATGCACCACAATCATCACACTTGTAAAGTTTCTCTCCTGTATGTGTTCTCTTGTGTCTCTTCAGACTGCCAGCTTCAATAAAAGATGCACCACAATCATCCCACTTGAAAGGTTTTTCTCCTGCATGTTTCCTCCTGTGTTTGTTTTTTTTACATTTCACCAGCTGAAGTAAAAGATGCACTACAAAAATCACACTTGTAAAGTTTCTCTCCTGTATGTAGTCTCTTGTGAATCTTGATCAGTCAAAAATACTTCTGTATGTGTTCTCTTGTGTTTCTTTAGATTGCCAACTTCAGCAAATGATACACCACAATCTTCACACTTGTAAGGGCTCTCTCCCATATGTGTTCTCTTGTGTTTCTGCAGATTGCCAGCATGAGCAAATGATGCACCACAATAATCACACTTGTAAGGTCTCTCTCCTGTATGCAGTCTTTTGTGAACTTTCAGACTGCTTGCTCGAGTAAAATATGCACCACAATCATCACACTTGTAAGGTCTCTCTCCTGTATGTGTTCTCATGTGTCTCTTTAGATGGCCAGATGAAGCAAATGATACACCACAATCATCACACTTATAAGGTTTGTCACCTGTATGTGTTCTCTTGTGTCTCTTCAGACTGCCAGCTTCAGTAAAAAATACACCACAATCATCACACTTGTAAGGTTTCTCTCCTGTATGTAGTCTCTTGTGAACTTTCAGATTGCTAGACTGAGTAAAGGATGCACCACAATCATCACACTGGTAAGGTTTTTCTCCTGTGTGTATTCTCTTGTGTTTCTGCAGACTGCCAGCTTCAGTAAAAGATACACCACAATATTCACACTTGTAAGGTTTCTCTCCTGTATGTAGTATCTTGTGAACTTTCAAACTGCTAGCGAAAGTAAAAGATGCACCACAATCATCACACTTGTAAGGTTTCTCTCCTGTATGTGTTCTCCTTGTGTCTCTTTAGATGGTCAACTGTAGCAAATGATACACCACATTCATCACACTTGTAAGGTTTCTCTCCTGTATGTGTTCTTTTGTGTTTCTGCAGACTGTTAGCTTGAGCAAAAGATGCACCACAATCATCACACTTGTAAGGTTTCTCTCCTGTATGTATTTTCTTGTGTCTCTTTAGATGGACATCTTCAGCAAATGATACACCACATTCATCACACTTGTAAGGTTTCTCTCCTGTATGTGTTCTCTTGTGTCTCTTCAGACTGGCAGCTACAGTAAAAGATACACCACATTCATCACACTTGTAAGGTTTCTCTCCTGTATGCATTCTCTTGTGAACTGTCAGATTGCTAGATTGAGTAAAAGATGCACCACAATCATCACACGTGTAAGGTTTTTCTCCTGTATGTTTTCTCCTGTGTTTTTTCATTTCACCAGCTGAAGTAAAAGATGCACTACAAAAATCACACTTGAAAGGTTTCTCTACTGCATATTTCTGTTTATGTCTGCATAAATAGCCATCTATATTGACAGCTGGTTTGTCTCCTGCTTTTACTTCCATATTATTTTGAAATTGACAATCTTGATCAGTCACAAATATTTCTGAGTTTACTCCACAAAGAGATGATACGTTCTCTGAAATTTGACTGTATTTACTATGCTCTTGTGATGTCTCAAAGAAATTCTGAGCCATTTTTGATTCTTTTCTACTGTCTCCGGTAATTTCATGATTACTGCTACAGTCTGTCATGTCAGCCATTTTGCCAAACTTCTGGTGTCTGTCCTCATACAATTCATGTGAAATTTCTTGTTTCACAAACTTAAAGTCCATGTTACCATACATTGTCTTCTCCATTTGTGAATGTTCTTGCATGGAGAGGGAAAGAACATTTTGAAAACAAGTTAGTGTTTCTGAAATATTCAAACAATAAATAAGAGTTAATCCCTTCAATGATATGTCAGGTAACAGACTATAAATAAATAAGTAAATGTATCTACCACATGAATACAATACACAGCTTTTACAATTAAAACTACACCAAGTTTGCTTCTACTCATACTTTAAACATTTCCGGTGACTATCTCCTTAAATCAAATATTATCTCTTTTCTTATGTTTGTGCATGATTTGCTTGTGTTTTCAAAGTTTGGTTTGCATGAACTGGCATATAGAAACAATTCTCATCAATCCATGTATTTATGGTTTCTTAATCTTTAAAGAAATACAGATAGTCTTCTTTTTAGAATTTCAGTTGAATGTGACATCTCTCCCAGAGTGAACATTGCAATACTTTTAAAAAAAAATGAGTCTTATTATTATGTATATGGGGTTATGTTGCCATTGTGCACATATATTTGTATATGCTACATAAGTGTGGGATGTGGTGTGGGTATGACACATACCTGACTGCCCTGAGTTGTGTGTGATCTTAGTTACTTGCAATGCTTGTGTGTGTTCATTCCCTTTGAACTCAAGTGTAGTCCATACACGTGCTACAACTTCTCGTTGAATAGCTGTCCCTATTACCAGATGTCCCCTGCCATCAGACAAACCCACTCCGACTTCAGAGGCACTTGTAATTTACATCCCCAAGTCAAGGCCGAGAAGTCAACATTTTAGTCAAACTGACCGGTGTAGAGGTTGAACCCACTACCTCAGAAACAACACACCTGATGTTTAAGAATAAGCACTCATATCCATTCAGCTACGCTGACCTCTGTTATCTGCATTTACTAGCATTTTTTTTCTTTTTCTTTTTGCATATCTTTTACAGTACATCGCTGTCAACACCAGCATCTTTCAGCTGTATGTTGATTTCTTGGCAAGATTATGCCCAGTAGTTTGCCATTGCTTTCTGAGCAACCGGCTCACATACCGTGTAAGTTATCGATGCGATTCGAACCACTGCTGATTCTCACCGTCATCACGTTACCTACGAGAGTATACGAGATTACGGAGAAAAGTCATAACCTTTAAGCCACGAAGCTGGCATTTACTAGCATACATAGAGAATATTTTAAAATGGGGTTTCTACTTATGAAATCATCACAGTTGGATACAGCTTGACACGACGAATCCAACAGTGTCTCAATGAAGACTGTACGTTAATTCTAAGCGGAGTTATATTTTTGTGTCGTGATTTACAACAGGAAGTGTAAAGGTATCTTAGTAAATTGAACACAGCTGATCGCGGCTCAATAAATTGGAAGCTGACAAATTCTGCCTTCTATTACCATGGCTTGTTTATTTTTAAATGGACAACATAATACCATATATCATTGCGTCCGGGGTGCGAGGCCTAACTTGACATATTATCTATTATTCGATAGGGTGTGCTGTGACCCAATTGATAATTTAAAATGTTGTTTATTATTCATTAAAAGTCTGTCACATTGCTAACAAACCTGGCAAGATGTATATTTTATTGTGCGTTTTGGTAAAAGGAAAGTAACGGTCACATTCCACTTTCAACAGGAAGTCAAGAGAATCGAGAGGATCGACTTCATTGCACCGAGTTTTACTCCACATGGCTCGGTCTCTTTCCACAGGGCGGCTTGCCGAAAGCATCATACAAAGCACGAGAGTCTCAGAGCTTCCAAGAAAAATGCCCTCGACTTTTAAGAATTGTCAATAGGATGTGCTATGACCTAATTAACAGTTAAAAATAGCTGCCCATTTATATTAATTAAATATTAAATGTCATGTGAAATGTTCGTCTTTAGTGAAAGAACAATTCATGAAAATGTACTCATATTGTCTTAATGTACTCACTGCATTGCGACAGCTTTCTTTTGTTGATTAAATATCATGCATTAATGTAAGTAAATAAGTTTGTAACTGCTGCATAAATTAAGTAGTCACTTTCACTAATAATTGATTTCTACTTCTGCTCTATAATTAGACTGTTCTGTATCTAAAAGTGAACAATTAATAATTAAATACTAACATTTTAAAAAACCATAATTTATTTCACAGTATTTTATTTACATTTAAATAATTATGTACTGTTGTGCTGCTGAGAAAAAAAGTGCTGCTGAGAAAAAAAAGTACTCCTTACACTACTTACAGGTTTACAGGCAGGTCTGAAATCTGGCTTTCAAAATTATTTTCAGTCATGTCAAAGGGTGTAAAATTATACAAGTACGCAGATAAATTACTGCTACAAATGAAACTTGTATTCTGTTTAATTTTAGTAGTTAAATTACCAATTCTAATTACAAAATAAGTACGAGTCTGCTCTGCTATACTAGGCAATGCTAGCGGCATGGGTCCGCCATTTTTAATTTTTCGATATCGATATCTCACTGTTATGCTAAAATTGTTTATTGTTTTTTGAAAAAAGTAAGAAACAGTAATTGTTGAAACTCTTCAAATATATGTAAAAACGAATGCAGAATTCAAAAATGCATTAAAAAAGTCAAGCATTATTTAAAATGCACGAGTTATAAGTAAAATTAACTCATTGGATGGCAGATATTTCAAATAAATTCGCAGAGATGAAAGTTTTAGGCGAAAAATGCATGCAGCTTAGCAGACAGAACATTGTAGCATTTATTAGAGTGATTTCCCCCTATCTGTGTCATGTGGTTTTCGATTACATTAAACCACAAGCAAGTGTGGGTACGTTTGCCTTAAACCGGAAGTGTCGCAGAAAATTTTCCGCGAAAGACCGCTCCCCACCCCCTACTCAAAAGGCCGATAACTGACATTGCTACATTTACAGATATAAACTTTCTTTACACAAATTTATTCCTTTTTTCTTGAAACATAACCTGGGGCAAGATCATCTGTACATGGGCCTGACTTCACACCAGCCTGTCTTATCTATCCTTCCTTGTCCTAGACCACATTTTTCATCCTCTCACTTGTCTTTATCCTACTCTTCTCCTCTCCCATTTCACATGGTCTTTGTTCTGTAGCTATCCCTGTCAGTGGTCCTGTCCCATCTCCATGGTCCTGTCCCATCTCCACGGTTCTGTCCCATCTTCATGGTTCTGTCCCATCTCCATGGTTCTATCCCATCTCCATAGTCCTGTCCCGTCTCCATGGTTCTGCAGCTATCCCTATCAGTGGTCCTGTCCCATCTCCATGGTCCTGTCCCATCTCCGTAGTTCTGCATGCCTGACCAGGTAATGGCATCTAATTAGCTCTTTTCAAGTAACAGCGAGGGCCAAATTATATGGTCTATTTTAAAGGAAAATTCACTTATATATCAACTATAATCCATACTTTTTTGTTTGTTGTGCATATCCTTTTTTACAGGACATCGCTGTCAACACCAGCATATCTGCCGCTGTGATATCTCCTGGCAAGTTTACGATCAGTAGTTTGCCACTGCTTTCTGAACGGCCGACACCGACACAAATGCAAAACCAACACAACACGGTGTGCTGCCAAATCGCGTGCAGTTATGTTTCAAACTTTCGGGTATATGGGATTACGAACCGCATCTGTAAGCCATTTACCATGGAGACCGGCATCATCCATACTGAGACATCCAAATATATCTATATTTGCAAAATGACAGATAATAAATAGCATATTCATACCAACCCTATGCTATCAATGTCATACTTCAACATCAACATTACACACACAAATCAACAACTGTGAGATGAGATGTCTTAAAAGAGCTGCCAACTTAACCATCTGAGATCAAGTAATAAATCATGACATCAGACAGTGGGATCAACACCTTTTGAAAGGGAGAAAATCAAATGGTTCAGCCATCTCACTAGAATGCAACACCATCAGTTACCACCACTGGTGCTGCACCAAAGAAGATGTGATATGAGAGCAAGAGGACGGTAAGAAGAAACCTGACTGATGACATCATAGACATTGTAGTCACACAGAATCACTTAATCCAGTGCCATGCATCGGTTGCTGGAATGTCATTCCTCCCCACCGCTTGATGGCAACAGTGGAAGATGATTTGTCCCTAGTCAGCTATTCTTAGAGTGGTAACATATTTAAGCTATTCATCAATTTGCTGAATGTCTGGTGTCATTTAAGAGCTCTTTTGTTTTACACTATACATGGGTCTGACATTGCTCCTCCTTGGCTGTAGCTCAAAGATCTGTCTGTCAAATATCAATATCTTGTCAATGTGTGTATATTCTTATATTGAGTGTGTGCACCATAGCTGACACATTATTTCTCAGGCCAGGTAGTGTTTTGGTGTTTGAGTTGCCTTCCACAGACATTCCATCTCTTCTGATGGTATCCACATGACAACAGGTGGGTTAGTTTATCAAGTGCTTCTGACTTCATCTCTTGATCTTACAGCAGAGGGTTCCACTTTAAACAATAAGTAGACACCTTCTCCCACTGGAGGAAAACTGAATGAATCAGACACTGCACTGTCCACAATAAATGGAATTATTGTTTTCCTATTTTGGGGTAAATACTAACAAATATGTGCCAAAGTGAAGATGACTTAGGGAGCACAGAAAATATGTACATTGCCAACAGAGATGGAAATGCATTAAAGCATTACGTCATAAAACCAATTTAAACTGACTTATTTTCTTATATAATAAAGACTTACTGTTGTCTTGATCTGGGCATTCCACACTTACGTCAGGTGGTTCTGTCTTAATATTCACTGACAGTTTACTATCTACCACACCAAAGATTTTCGCCTCAGTGGTCATCTCTTTAGCCCAACTGTGAACATGGTCGGTCTGAAAGGATTGAGAAATTACACTACATTGGGACATTGCCATCTTGACAGATAATAGTTTGTTACATTGTGCTTCAAAAAGGAATAACTGCTAAAACCCATGATGGTGGCAAATGTGATTAGTCAGACCAATTCATGCTGTAAATGTTCGTCCACAATGGTTGCATGTAAACACATGATAATTTCCACCATCACACATCACCTTACGTCTCACACACTCAATGTGTGACCTATTCTGCAATCATTTTCTCCTTTGTCTTTATTATATTTCTGATTTTCGCCTTCCATGCAACACAATCAGTGGCGACTTGCTCCCAAGGTGCAATATCCTGTATCAATCATGTCTTGTTAACACACATCTTTGTATCATAGTAGAGGCCACCCCAAGATCTTTTAACCATCTGTAATTCACCGAAAAAGATGTTCTTTGGTATTCTGCCACCATCCATCCTTCTCATGTGTCCTATCCATCTAAGTCTACGACCCAATCTTTCCAAAATTTCAGTATTTGTGATTTTTGTCTTGCCACTTAATACCAAGTATTCTTCGTCGACACTGCATTTGAAAGCTGTTTAAACGTTTCTCTCGGTGTAAGTTGATCAGGCTTCACTGCCATAAAGAAGAGTACTAAGGACAAAGGCTTGATAGACCAGAACTTTTGCCTTGGCTTGCTTGCTTGTGTTCGTTGGCTTGAGCTCCAACACGAAGTCCTGTATGTCAGATGAAGGCATCCTGTTGTCCAACATCAGTGTGATGTCATATAGGACCTGAGGTTTGCGTTAGTATCCCTTGTCCCATGTCTGGCTTATTGGTGTGCAGACTGGTGGTTCCTCGTCGTACAGGCAGACACTCTCTGACTTCGGAGGAATCGGTGATCCTACCGACTTTAGCCAGGACCCTGAAGGGACCTGTTGCCCAGGATGCTCGACGAGGACGCGTCAATAGGTCTTGACCAGTATATAACCCGGCCCTGGTGCCTTGGAAACACCTCTGCACCGCTTTTGCCTTGGCAATAAGCTTCCTGTTCTCCCAGACTCATTTTCTTAACCTGTTCATTGTTGTTGCTGCCTTACCAATACTGATGTTGATTTCCTGATCTAGGGATAATTTCCTATTTATCTTTGATCTTAGATATGTAAAATGGTCTACCACCTCCAATTTGGCGTTATCAATACAGATTGATGGTACCCTATGTACACCTTGTGACATAATCTGTGTCTTCTTTTCACTAATTGTTAAACCAAATTTATAACAAGCATTGGAGAATGCAGATAGTAGTTGTTGTAATTCTTCCTCAGAATGGGTCGTAACTGCAGCAACATCTGCACAAAACAACTCTCTGATCAGTACCCTCCGAATTTTGGCCTTGGCCTTCAATCTTTGAGCATTTTAGAGGCCGCCATCTGAACGTGAGTGAATGCAAATACCACCATCCTGATCACGAAAGACATGTTTCAATAGACATTATTCCGAGACCGGTTAAGACCAAGGATGGAGTTATACCTCTCCAAAGCAGAAAATCTGGGCTGAATTGTACAGACCATGTGTTGCCCACACAGCATGATCCCTCTCTCTGCCTGCCTAGTTCAGTCCAGAGGAAAGGTAACACCAATACGCCTGGAACAGACCAGCTGCATAAGCTACTGGATCAACAAAGCAATGCTCTACCTGAAGCCGTTGGCACAATGTAGGGTGTTGGGTTTGGAGAGCGCCGCCCAACATTCGGTGCTGATAGAACGCAGGTATTACTGTCTACTGTCATACAGTAGCTCAGTCATGTTTGACTAAGACCTGACATACAAGAAGGAATAGTGTATGGAAAAGCATGTAAATATGGAATACAAGGATTAGCTAGAAGTATAATATAGAAATGTAAATATAGTACGATATATTTCAGAATGAATTTTCTGAACATGCTATTTCCTACCAATGGTCAAAACAAAAACTGCTTACTTGACAAGCTGGTTCCAGTTTTATATTGTGACTTGGTAAAAGGCTGTATGAATCCATGCTTCCTGGAGTCAGAATAAACAGTGATCACTTGGTATGTTGGGGATATTTTTTTGGCGCTCGCTCGCTTTGAATTCAAGCTTAGTCCATATAAGCTACTTCAAGTAGTGATGGACTGAATTTTACTTGTGGATTAGCTTTACCTATTAACAGTGTCCCTCGCCATCAGGCGAACCCACTCCGACTTCAGAGGTACTTGTAATTAACGCCCCCAAGTCAAGGTCGATAGGTCAACATTTTAGTTCAATTGTCAGGTTATGGGGTTGAACCCCTTACCTTGACATCAGCACAAAGGATGTTTAAGAACACACGTTCTTATCCATTCGGCCATGCTGACCCACTGAATTTTTTTTAAAAATAACACATACTGTCTGTAAATAATACAGATGTACAGAGGTAAACATAATTCAGGAGCCAGCCCCAGTTTCTCAGGAGGCAGCATATAATTTTGTGTGTGCAAATACGAACTTAAAAAATTATTGATCATTCAGGCAACAGATAGAAATTTCCAGGTGCCATGGCGACTGGGCTCCTAGATTGTTCTACTCCTGCAGATGTATACATGTTTGTATGATATGATGTCTTTACTGATATGTCAACAAGAATTAACTGGCAGCAGCAGAAAGAAGGGCTACATCCATGATGTCATTATGACACCAGGCAGAGAGTGAGGACATTGTTGTAATGGGTTGGAAGAATTGAAGGTACAACAGTGACAAATGACACCATCAGCATAAAAGATGCCAGTTGTGTAAAGCAGCAGCTTCGTGCAAGAAATCTTTTTGGGTATTATCAGCCTGTGGGTTCTTAAACATCCTGTGTGTTGATGCTGAGGTGGCAGATTCAAACCCTACACCAGTCAGCTGGAATAAAATGTTGACTTCTCGTCCTTGACATGGGGACGTAAATTAAAAGTACCTCAGAAGTCGGAGTGGGTTTGCCTGATGGCCAGGGACACTGATAATAGGGAAAGCTAATTCACATGCAAAAATCAGTCCAGTGCACTAGAAGTGGTAGCATGTGTATGGACTACACTTGAGCTCAAAGCAAGCAAAGGCAAAAAAAAAAAAAAAAACAATCAGCTGGAGTCAGGTCTCAAGTTGCTGCAGAGGTCACTGAAGCTTTCAGGTGGTTTGCCGGTACTCATAGTGCAATAACTGTGTCTGGTTCTTAGTTCATGTAACATGCAAGTCAAAATCCATGGCTGTGACATGAGTAGGGTTAAGCACAGACAATACATGTCTTTCTCACAGCACAGCACAGACAATACATGTCATTCACACAAGGGTTTTCATGGATCTCCTGCCCTGGTCATCCTGAAGTTTGAGACAATGAGTAAGCAGATCTGTATACTTCGAGAACTTTGGAGTGGAAGTATCCAAAATAAGTCAAAATAAGTATAAATGTTAACAAACAAATATATATATATATATATATATATATATATATATATATATAATTTCACAACAATCAAAGCCATTACGTTTGCTGGATGTTTTAAGTATAATGTGACCAAATTTTAGACAGACAGACAGACAGAGAGACAGACAGACAGACAGAGAGACAGACAGACAGACAGACAGACAGACAGACAGACAGACAGACAGACAGACAGACAGACAGACAGACAGACAGACAGACATAGAGAGGGGTCTCTATAGTATATATAATATAGGGTCTTATTTATTAATTAATCAGCTGTAATTCAACAGACCTATAACAATTGCTGGACATTGTAGTAACAGAAAGTGCAAGGAAAGGACTCTCCTTGAATATCAAGAAAACAGTAACAATGGTGATATCAAAGAAAAACGGTGACATCAAAATGTGAAATAGAAATTGAAGGAAAAATTCTTAACCAGGTGGATAATTTTAAATACCTAGAAGCATTTATAACATCAGATGGAGGATGTACAACAGAGATTAAGAGCAGAATAGGGCAAGCAAAGGCTGCATTTCAGAAAATGAGGAGTATCTTATGCAATAAGTCACTGTCACTGAATGTAAGAGATTGCTGAAATGCTATGTAGACTCAGTTTTGCTGTATGGCAGTGAATCTTGGAATGTAAATGAACAAATTAAGAAGAAATTAGAAGCAACAGAGATGTGGTTCCTTAGATGAATGTTGCCCCCTCTGCTGTGTGTCCACCTTGACGAGGTAGAGGGGCTTGTGCATTCCAATGACCTCAAGCGCTATGCCGACGGTAGCACAGCTACTGGTAGGGTCACCCATGTCAGACAGGTCAAGGGAGAGGGACCAGACGAAGAGACACACAAACCTGCTGCCTTGTAGGTAGACTGGGGACAGTCAAAGGCTAGGGAAAGCACCCCGAATAAATGCTTGTCGAAATCGGATGTACTGAGCCACAGGCTTGACAAAGCAGTGCAACGTAAAACCTGCTGCCTTGTAGGTAGACTGGGGACAGTCAAAGGCTAGGGAAAGCATCCCGAAAAAATGCTTGTCAAAATTGGATGTACTGAGCCACAGGCTTGACAAAGCAGTGCAACGTAACTTAATTCATGATGTCACAAATCAAAATTAATCGTTATGGTGCTAATCCCGCGAAGTCCCATCAGGCAGTGATAGTGCCGGGCCCCCTGCCTCGAGGGGGTCCACCCATGACTACTGGTGGTCACCTTCCCCTGTGCTGTGGAGTCAACGCACAGAGGAGTAGGTTAAGAGCTATTGACCAAATACCCGGACACTTAACACACCTCTGAAACAAGTTAAAGAATTCAAATACCTTGGAAGTATGATCACAGAAGATGGCAGATTAGACAGAGAAATTGAAATCAGATGTCAAAAAGCTAGTGCACTTACATATCAACTGTCACCCTTACTGAAACATCCAAACATACCCATGTCCGCAAAACGACAGATAATAAACAGCATATTCACACCAACCCTATGCTACCAATCTCAAACCTGGACTTTATCCAAATTACACCTTCGCAAAATCAACACCTGCGAAATGAGATGCCTGAGGAGAGCTGCCAACTTAACAATCCGAGACCGAGTAAGAAATGTTACTATCAGACAGACTGTGGGATCAACACCTTGTGCCACATTTATTGAAAGACAGAAGATCAAGTGGTTTGGCCATGTTGTTAGAATGCAACATCAGCAACTACCATCACTGGCCTTACATCAAAGATCATCTGCGACGAGACCACGAGGACGTCCAAGAAGAAAATGGATTGACGACATCAGAGACATTGTACAACCACACGGAATGACACTATCCAGTGCCGTCCACCGGGCGCTGGAACGCAAATTATTCCTCCCCACGACGCTTGACGGCAGAAGTGGAAGATGATGATGATGATGATGACTTAACATACTACAGTGGAATGCCGAAGGAGTTTACAACAAGAAAGTCTCCCTAACACAGCGTCTTCATAAAGATAGAATAGATGTAGCATGCATTCAAGAGACACACCTCAACGCCAATCGCAAATTCTCAGTCAGAGGATATCAGGCCACACGTTTCGACCGCAAAGGACACAAAGGAGGAGTTCTAATACTTACATGAAATACAATACCTTGCAGCGTATTATCTGTGATCTCTGACAACCAAATGGAAATTATAGGTGTTGATATAATGATAAAGGACGTGAAAATAAGAATCTACAATCTGTATAGCCCAGCAGATTAGACCTTACACTCTCAAACATGAAAATAACTGACACAAACTGCATTATTGTCGGAGACTTTAATAGCCATTCAGAAAGATGGGGATACCTAGATACTGACAAAAGAGGAGATGAAGTGGAGGACTGGGAAATAGACTCAAATCTCCATCTACTCAACAAAGCGGATGACACACCGAGCTTCTACTCCAGAAGATGGTTTACCACTTCTACTCCAGACTTAGCTTTCTGCAAAGAAGACCTCCACAAAATCAATCGCCATGTGCTGGACCAATTAGCAGGTAGTGACCACAGACCAATCAAGCTTGTAATGAATATGGAGTATGTTCCACATGAGCAAAAGCCTTTGCCCCGCTGGAATTACAAACGAGCAGATTGGGACAGATTTGCCATACTAACAGACAAATATTGTGAAAACATAAATACACGATATGGCAACATGAAGCAAATGGTAGAAAGTCTAAACAGAGCGATAATTCAGGAAGCCACTGAGTCTATTCCAAGAGGAGCGAGGAAAAATTACAAACCATACTGGACTGAAGAACTACAAAGTTTGGAGGACAAAGTTGAAGATGCCAGGAAGACAGCAGAGAGAGAACAAACAACTGATGCGAACATCACTCTCAAAGCCATCTCAGCAAAATATAAAAGAACAGTAAATCAAACAACAAGAGATTGTTGGAGGGAAAAAACAGAAAACCTGAATTTTGACAGGGATGGAAACAAACTATGGAAACTAGTGAAAGCCATGAACAATGAAGGACCTAGAAACAAACAAATAACAATTAAACAAGGAAATGCCTTGCTTACAGGAAAAAAGGCTGCAAATGCACTAATGGAACACTATGCAAATGCAAACCACATTGATATTACAACCGAACAGAAGAAAGCAATCAAAGACAAACAGATACATCATAGAAATACAGAGACAGCAGCAGAATATATATGATGGCAAATCTAACAATGGAAGAAATGGAACAGGCAATGAATACCCTAAAAAAGAAGAAATCACCAAGAAAGGATGGAATCACAAATGAAATGCTAA
The DNA here is from genome assembly GCA_014155875.1 of Cepaea nemoralis. Lineage (NCBI taxonomy): Eukaryota > Metazoa > Mollusca > Gastropoda > Stylommatophora > Helicidae > Cepaea > Cepaea nemoralis. Next base: position 96,773 of record JACEFZ010010062.1, on the reverse strand, counting down.
TAGGACTAGGCACCAAGGCAAAGAAGAAACTACTAGCAGTCCTAAATAACAGCTGGAAGAGAGGAATAGTCCCACAGGCATGGAAGGAAGCTATACTAATACCAGTCCCAAAGAAAGGAAAAGACCTGGAAGAACCAAATGGCTATCAGCCTATCAGTCTACTTAGCTGTGTAGGAAAATTAATGGAACGCATTATCAATGGCAGGCTAACATGGCATCTGGAAGAAAACAAACTCTTAACACCACACCAAGCAGGATTCAGAAAGTACAAATCCACTGAAGATCAAATAGCCTATATAGCTCAGGAAATAGAGGATGCCTTCCAAGAGAAAAAGCACACACTAGCAGTCTGGATAGATTTAGAAAAAGCATTTGATAAAGTATGGAAGGAAGGACTGAAAGTAAAACTGCAAAAAATGCATGTTTGTGGGAAAATGTATAAATGGATCAGCGACTACCTTGAGAAAAGAACTGCCAGGACAAAAGTACAAGGACAAACAAGCAAAATGATGCTGTTGGAGCAAGGTGTCCCCCAAGGAGGAGTTCTTTCACCAACATTATTCCTAGCATATATAAATGACATCACGGAAAATTTTCCAGCCAGAGTACACACATCCTCCTTTGCAGATGACCTAGCCATATGGACATCTGAAGAATATATTAGTACAGGTAACAGCAGAATACAGCAAGCCTTATTAGCGCTAGAGGACTGGTCAAAATCATGGCTAGTGAAGATAAGTGAGGAGAAAACAACATGCACAGTGTTCTCCCTCTCAAATAAAACTCAGCAACCTAAGCTGGTATTGAATGGAAAAATATTGCGCCATGAAGAAAATCCAAACTATCTAGGAGTCACCTTTGATCATCGCCTGACATGGAAGACACAAGTTGAGAAAAACTGAACAAGAGCAAGGCAGAGAATGGCAATCATGAAAAAGCTTGCTGGTACAACGTGGGGAGCAGATGAGAAAGTTCTCAAGAAGTTATATACTGGACGGGTGAGGCCAGTACTGGAATATGGCATCGCAGCTTGGGCAACAGCAGCTAAGTCAAACTTTAACAAAATAAGTAGAGTCCAAAACCAAGGAATGTGAATCATAACTGGAAGCCTGAAGACAACGCCTATTAATGAACTAGAAAAGATCACTTGTTTACAACCAATGCAGGACAGAAGAGATAGCAGAGCCCAGCAACAAACAGAAAAATTTAGAAGATTGACAGACCACCCTATGTATAACAGGTTTAATGGTTTTGGAAAGGGAAGACTGAAGCGTAGCAACTTTGAAGAAACTGCAAAACGAAAGATTAGGGCAGATCCCATACTTAACATATCAACAGTCAAGCCCATTTACAATGCACACAACTTCCCAGCTTGGAGACAGCAGAAACTGCCTGAGATGATAGAAAACATTCCTGGTATTGAGAAAAAGAACACGCAGAATGAAACCGAAAGAAGAAAAATAACCCTCAACTACATAAAAGAACATTACCCAAGCAGCAATTGGACCCATGCATATACAGATGGATCAGCCAAAAATTCAATAGAGAATGGAGGAGGAGGAATTCTCCTTTATTTAAAAAATGGAGTGAAAAAAAAACACAGTCAGTGGCAACTGGAAAATTTTCAAGTAACTTCAAAGCGGAGGTAGAGGCTTTGAAAACTGCAGCAGAAATGCTCTTGATGGAGGAAAATAAAGAGAAGCAAATAGCTATCTTCACAGATGCAAAGTCAGCTGTCTCAATATTGAAGAGCAAAAACAGCACAGAACTAGCTGACCTAAGAGCAGCACTCCATGGTCTATGCCAGAAATCCAAAAAAATTGTAATACAGTGGATCTCATCACATTGTAGTATACCTGGAAATGAAGAGGCTGACAGACTAGCAAAAGAGGGTGGACGATTACCACAGCCTGACATAGACATAACCTATAATGAGGCAAAAAGGTTTATAAAAAGCACTTATAGAACCAAATGGGAATCAGAGCATCCAGGCCACCAGAAGGATGATGCATATTACAAACTCGACCGAAGAGAACAAGTAGCAATCTTCAGACTCCGCACAGGACATAACAGGCTAAAACACCACTTGTTCAATAAACTAAAGATAGGAGATACTGATGAATGTAATTGTGGAACTGGTAAAATGACAGCTAAACATTTGCTGCAGGAGTGCCCAATATATGCAGAACAGAGAAAGATATTTTGGCCCACGCCTGCTTCATTTGAGGACAAGCTCTATGGAGATATCAACAAGCTCAAGTTGACCACAGCTTACTTTAACTACATTCAGGTTGACATCTAAAGGTGCATGAAGATGTATTTAGACTGCCATACTTCATACCACAGGTATGTCGGTTACAAAAGCGTCCCAGAGGCATGAAATGGAATATTGCTTGGATAGCAAATTCATTAAGTGGAAAGTCTGAATCTAAAGCTCACTGTGTGGGCTTCATAAAAGGTGGAAAAAGTGTCCTAGTGACACGAAATGGAATATTGCTTGGATAGCAAATCCATTACGTGAGAAGTCCGAATCGAAAGCTCACTGTGTGGGCTTCAAAAAAGGTGGAAAAAGTGTCCTAGTGGCACGAAATGGAATATTGCTTGGATAGCAAATCCATTATGTGGAAAGTCTGAATCGAAAGCTCACTGTGTGGATGTCATCTGCAGACTGCATTCTTCTGGTTTCCGGAGGAACAGCCTATGGTGAACGGAAGGCCCAATATACGGAAGTGAGGCTAAGCAGCCATGTGCAGGACGTGACGATTCGTACATGCATGTGCAGACACGTGTGTGTGTGCCTACACACCTAAACTCGAATAAAATCACAGTCTGCTCTAGTAAATGAAAGGTGCTGAAGATGGAGGCGCACCACAAAAATCAGGTTGCCATGCAAATACGCCAGGAAATATGTCGACTACTGCTAAATGTTATGGTGCCCTGCTTTGAACCCCCTGGCAGGTGCAGTGCCGGACCCTATGCCTCAAAAGGATCCAACCACAACTACTGGAGGTCCTTCTCAGATATCCTGTGGAGCCAGGGGAACTGAGAATGGAGTGTCTGGCCATACCAAACAAAGACTAAAAATAATGCACTGGAATGCGGAGGGAGTCGGCAACTAAATAATAGAACTAGAAAACATCTTAGACCAAGAAAAAATAAGCGTATGTTGTTTGCAAGAAACTCACCTCAACGAAAATATAGCCTTCAAAATTGGAGGTTACCAGTGTTATCGATCTGACTGAAAGGACAGGCGAAAGGGTAGGATACTGACCCTTGTAAAAAATAACATCACAGCTTCCCAAATTGAAGTTTACATGGAAGGGGCTGAGTATCAGACACCTAAACTTAAGATAGGCAATACAGACCTACATCTGATCAATTGCTACTGTCCAAGAGACCGTCCACAGGCACTGGACACACACTACCATTAAAAGAAAAAATGACTGTGTGTGGCGATTTCAACAGCCACTCGCAGAGCTGGGGCTATGATGACATGGACCAGAGAGGAGAGAGACTGTAAAACTGGCAGGATGAGAATAGATTCATCTTGATTAACAAGCCTCCTACACACATACTTTCTACTCGAGATCATTGCACTGAGAAAGACATAAATAAAGTAGCTGAAGAGTTTGGGAAATGCATACTACAGGCAGCACGAGAAACAGTACCAAGAGGAGCACTTAAACATTATAAACCCTACTGGAGTAGTGAACTGGAACAGGAAGTGTGCAGAAAGCAAGCTGAGGCCACACCCAGCCAAGAGCACCACAATAAATACCACCACGCAAAAGCCAAATTTCAAAGGGCCAAGCTGCTGGCTAGACGGAAAAGCTGGCAGGAGAAAACAGAGTCACTGAACTTTAAAGAGACACAAGGAAGTTGTGGAAACTAACAAAGCAACTTAATGATGAGGGCCCAGGGAGAAACTCAAAAATTGCACTACATAAAGATGGTAGCATCTTAACAGGAAAGCAAGCAGCTGACCATTTTGCGGACTCAATTGCACAAGATAACAATATCAAAATTAGTCCAGAAAAGCAACAAGAGATTAGAGAGAAATGGCAACATACAGGACGGAAGGAAAAAGTACATGAGGTTCTGGAGGGACTTATCACAATCAGCGAACTGGAGCTAGCCATATCAAAACTGAAAATGACAAAGTCACCAGGAGCTGATGGTATCTCCAATGAAATTATCAGGAACCTAGGAACAGAGGCCAAAGCAAAGCTGTTGCAGATCTTCAATAACAGCTGGACCTTAGACATTGTCCCACAAGTCTGAAGAGAAGCAATCATGATAGCCCTCCTAAATTCAGGGAAAGTTAGTTCCATCGCCTCCAGCTACAAACCAATTAGCCTCACCAGCTATCTCTGCAAAACAATGGAGCTCATCAATCACAGACTGCAGTGGTACATTGAAAGTGAAAACATCCTTGTGCCACGGTGGGCTGGCTTTAGGCACTGCTACCTTATGGAAGATAAGACAACCTACCTCTCTCAAGAAATTGAGGATGCATTCCAAGAGAAGAAGCTGGTGCTTGCGGCATAGATAAATCTAAAGAATGTCTTTGACAAAGTCTGGAAATAAGATCTGATGAATAAACTGAGAAACTGTAAAGTCAATGGAAGAATGTACAAATGGGTAAAAGCATACTTGCACAACAGAGGAGCCCGAGTACAGATAGACGGGACTCAAGAGCAAGAAAGTAATACTGCGTCACAGTGTTCCCCAGGGCGGAGTCTTGTCCCCACACTTTTTCTAATCTTCATCAATGATCTTGTTGCTAATCAACTGCATGGAATTAAAGCGGCAATGTACGCTGATGACCTGGTTCTATGGAGCACAAATGAACATGCATCAGTGACCACTAGATCTCTATAAAGAGCTGTAGATACATTTTTTGCATGGGCAAATAGATGGTGTGTCAGCATAAACACTGACAAGTGCAGCACCACTCTATTTACTCTCTCTCTCCAAACAAAAGGCAGGGATCATCCAGATCAGGGGTGGGGAAACTTTTTGTGTGTAGGGCCGCATTGACAAATGTAAAGCTATTGGGGGGGGGGGGGGGGCGCATATATATAGACATGTGAATAGAATAGTAAAGAGGGAAAAACAAAAAGACTGGGAAGAGTATGGAGAAACCCTAAATAAAAACTAAAGGAGGCAACTAGAAATTTCTACAAAAAGATAAGTGCAATGCGAACCAGAGGAGAACCCTTTGACCCAACTGAAATAATTAACCGCAAAAATGGAGAACCAATAAGTGAACAAAAACAAATCCTATTAAGATGGAAGCAGTATTTCGAACAACTTCTCAACATCCCATCAGATGTCACAGGAATTCAAGAAACCTACACAGATGCCACCGAAGAACTAGAACCAGACATACTAAAAGAAGAAATTATAGAAGCCATCAGATTATCCCCCATTGAACAAATCACCGGGACAAGATGAAATACCAAATGAACTAATTACAGCAGCAAGAGAAGTAGGAACAGCATGACTACATAGACTATTCAGCCATGTTTGGGTAGAACAACAGACACCACGAGACTGGAGAAATGCCATAATTATCCCAATTTGGAAAAACAAAAGGCAGCAAAAGAGATTGCACACAATAGAGGCATTTCACTGTTGAGTCATACTGGGAACATATTTTGTAAAATTCTTGAGAACAGATTATGAACCCCAGCTAAGTGAATCACAACTTGGATTTAGGAAAAGCAAAGGATGCACAGATGCCATTTTTGCTCTTAGACAACTTATAGAAAAATCAATCAAATTCAATGAAACACTCTACTTAGCCTTTGTCGACCAAGAAAAGGCATTTGATAGAGTAGATAGAAACAAGCTGTGGGAAATCCTTAAACAATATGGAGTGAGTACACATCTAACAAACCTATGCAGAACCTTATACAGCAACAGTGAATGCATAGTGAGGGCAACTGGAGGACACTCAGAACCCTTCACCATAAGATCTCTGATCTAGAGTACGACAAAGTTGTGTCCTGTCCCCTCTCTTGTTCATAACATATATAGACAACATATGTAAGGAAACCAACGAAACAGAGACTGCAAGAATACCACATGACCATCAGAAAATCTAACCATTAGAGAACTCCTGTTTGCTGACGACCAAGCACGAGACTAATTTTTTTTTTTTTTTTTTTGCATATCCTTTACAGGACATGTCAACACCAGCATCTTTCAGCTGTATGTTGATTTCTTGGCAAGATTACGCTCAGTAGTTTGCCATTGCTTTCTGAGTGGCCGGCTCACATACCCCGTAAGTTACAGATGCGATTCGAACCACTGTTGATTCTCACCGTCATCACGTTACCTACGAGAGTATACGAGATTCAAGGAGAAAAGTCGCTAACCTCTAAGCCACGAAGCCGGCACTAGAGTAATAATAGTAATAGCAAAATCAGAAGCTGAATTACAAGACCACAATCCACATGAATAGTCTAAACGAAATGTGTAGGGAACATAACATGAAAATTAGCACAAGGACAAGCAAAACAGAGGTAATGACTATAACTAAAGAAGAACAAACAACAACAATTCACCTAAACGAACATCCCCTGAAATAAGTAAAGAGTTTCAAGTACCTAGGAAGTATAATACTTAATGCTACTAATATCATCAAATGGCAGATCAGAAGAAGAGATCGAAAATAGGTGCAATAAGGCAAACTGGCAAACCAACTCATTGGACAAATGGCACCAATACTCAAGAACAAACATGTATCAAATAACTACTAAGAAAGCACTTTACAACACAATCTTCCTACCAACTCTATGCTAGTTTAGTTGCTACCAATGCCAAACCTGGACAATGACAGAAAAAGAGAAAAGAAAAATCACAACAGAAATGACATTCCTGAGAAGAATGCTCGGAATGCTGAAGAAGAAGAAGAAGAAAGAAGAAGAAGAAGAAAATACAGACGTGAACTTACCTCAATCAATACTTGAAAATATACAGCAATGATGAGAGCACGTGAGCTTGAAACTAACTAGTACTAGACTACACTAGAGTAGAAGTACTACGGCTTTCGAAAATGTATCAAACGATCACATACGACTACGTAATTTGACCGAATTTCGGAAGCGAGGCAAAATGGTTGCCGGGTCACGTAATCTTGACTGCGAATGCGAATTCCCGATCGCGACATCCGATCACAGTGGAAGTGGAAGGAAAAGCGAGGAAAGACCCCAATCCGGTATGGGATTTGCCATCAAGTCGGCTATGGTTGGCAAACTAGCTGAATTTCCGAAGGCTATAAATGACAGGCTTATGACCATTAAGTTACCCCTGCTGAAAGGAAAGAAGCATGCAACCATCGTGGGTGTCTACGCACCAACTATGACCAATGAAGATGACGTAAAAACAAATTCTATGAGGACCTGCACAACGTATCAACATCTGTTCCCAAAAGGGACAAACTTATAAGACCGAGTGATCCCTCAAACAATCAGATGGGACAGAAGAGAACAAGCACGAGAGCACTGCATACCGAGAGTGCTGCACTGTTCCAGGTGCCAGAAGTTTTGGCACACCCGTGCAAGAGTCAGGTGGAGGTATACAGATACTGCTATGGACCCCACCCTTACAGTCAGTGCCCTCAGACTAAGATTGACACGGACTTCAAGAGCCTAACCCAAATAGAAATTGCGCGAACTGCCTCGGCAATCACGGCGCCAGGTCCCCCTGCCACCAAGACAGCAAGGAAGCTTTGAAGATCGTCATCAAATCCAATCTACCGTATAAAGAGGGTAGGGGACCGTACGAGGAGATCACACGACTTACTACAAGTAACTGGAAGGCCAACTGAAGGGTTTGAGATCCAAGTTCGCCAACATCGAGGAACACCGTGACAAGACACAAGAAATGCAAATAACAGCCGTTCAGCGCATCCTGAGAGAACTGGAGCAAGTGCAGCAGAAGATTGAGCAGGATGTCATACTCATAGAATGGCTGTAATAAAAGCTGAGACAGAAGACACTTTGACAAACATACAAGAAGAAAGAGAAAAGATAGAACAGCTCAAGTCAAAGAACAAGACATTAGAAGCAGAGGATACCAAGTCACAGACAGAAAGAGAAAGAACAAGACGACGAAACGGAAGTGGTAGATTTCCAAATAGACCAAGAATGGACGGGTGCCAGGGCAAGAGATTACTCTCCAGCAAGAACAAGATATCAAACCGTCCACGACACAAGGTACAAAAGAAGACCCAGAAGATACCAAAACAGACCACCAAGATCAAGACATGTCTGAAGGAAGGATGACGACTGGTAATCATCCCTGAGGGAAACAACACCATATGATTGGGCGGGTACAAAATTACGCAAGTGTGCGACTCTGTCAAGACATGTGAAACCAAAAGGACGAAACGATCATAATTACAGCAATTCAAACACTTTCAAGGAAGCAGATATAAGCAATCCCATTTACGAAAGAATAGGAATGAGATACAACATAAGGGCCCCGATTATAAAGGAATCAATACAGTCGATAGTTGAACGGGGCGTCTCAAAGAACTGGAACTCTTCATATTGTCAAATACCCTCTGCCATGTGTCTGTTGTTAGTTCTTGAATGGTAATTTTGATTGCTTCTTTCAGGCCCTCGATTGTGTGTACATTACTTTTGTAAACATTTCCTTTCAAGAAACCTCACAGATAATAATTTAATAGAGTTATATCTGGAGAACGAGATGGCCAAATTCCAATTGTGATATGCGATTTGTGAAAATTTCTTCCAATAAATCTTGCTGGAACCACGCTTCTTCAATTTCACATTCATTCAGCTGTTCTAAAAATGGTTCCAGAATGTCAGTAAGGTACAGATCGGCATTTATAGTGTTATAGAAGAAAATTGGCCCAATAAAATGTTTTTTGTTTTGTTTTACTGACAGCACACTACTAAATTTTCTCATAAAGTAGGGGCGCTTCATGACATACATTGGGATTAAAAGTGCTCAAATATGAATATTTTGGCTATTAACATATCCAGATAGATGAAACCATGCCACATCATATAAGAATGTTTCATCGATAATTGACTCGTCTTCTTTAACTAAAAATGTCAGAAACCGTGTGGAGTAGACAACTCTAGATTTATTATCACACTCTTTTAGTTCAGACACAACAGAAATCCTGTACGATTGTATGTATGAAAATGTAATCGTTGTTTAAGAATTTTGTGCACTGTGTTTGCCATGAGTCAAGTCACGCTGAGGGAAGTGACAATCGTGGACCACGAGAGGCACGCCGAGTTTGTCACTGGAGCGAATAAAGATGATTCGCGAAGGTGACAAGGGCATTCAGATTCATTCTAATTCGTGGTTATTGTCGAGTATGGACGCACCACGTCACTAAGAAAGCTATGGCTTACATTATGCCGCTATCATATTAGTAAATGTTTAGAAATGTAGTGTATATCCTTGAAACATTGTGGTACAACTATACGTGTAATTGACAACGTATATTGTACAGTATTTAGCGAAATAGAGTGTAAAATTTCCCAACCCGAGTTAGACTCATATTCGTACAAGAGTGTGGAGTTGTGTTTAACAGTAAGGTGTCATAGCTGATGTAGAATGGAAGAGCTTAACCATGACATAGTACCATAATCAGATTAGCTACAGTGAGAGGATCACAGCATCGCCGGACAGAAAGGCATGGTCACAGAGGTGTGACCACAGCAGCAGCAGTTAATGTTTATCCCCACGTTAAAGGTCCAGGTTTCTGCACGAATAAATGTGCCACAATATAAACAGCAATATACTCCTAGTGCTGTAATCAAAAGCTTTAATCTATCACACACCAGATCCCTAACAGTATGAGGGTTTATAAGAGGATTTTGAAACACCGGGACAAGAAAAGCTCAGACAACATAATATGTTTCTTCGAAAAGCAGAAAGAGAAAGATAATTAACAACTTTAACAGAAAGAACACCTCTAACCGACTATCTGTAATTCGACAACTGAGAGTATGAAGGACAAGTGACAAACCGTTAAACCATGAAACGCACATTAAGAGAAAGCTGACAGTGAAACTGACCAATGAGGCACATATTAACAGATGTAGTGTTGTGAAAGTGAACATCGAAATGTAGAAACAAGCAAAGAACTTGTAACTAAACTTTGCCTGTGTAAATTCAAGTAACTAACACGAACAGTTTACGAACATATTCATATATTGCTAAAGAAAGTACAAGTTATGAAAAACTAGAACATCTTGCTAAAGGCTACTTTCGCCATGGCAATTCTTGTTCTAATCTCTTCAAGGCATCTCCCATAAGATGTTATGACTGTTCCGAGATAATTATACCGATTCACTTGTTAAAGAATATTCCCATTTACTTGTATATTACATTGTGGTACTTCGTTCTTCCTAGTGACGACCATAACCTGTGTATTATATTAAATAATGAGGCCTCACGTGTTATTTTCTGACAACTGGCGGGCCACAAGTGGCCCACGGTTTGGGAACCTCTGTATTATTAGTTTGGTGAGCGCTGCTCAGCCTTCGGCACTAACAGAAAGCAGACAAAACCGTCTAAAGCTAAGTTGCTCAGTCATATCTGACTAAGACCTGACTATTAATACTCTGCCATCTGTCTAGATTGTATCAACCAACAAGAAAATACAACAGCCAGAGAGATTCATGCCAAGAATCAATCAATGTTCAAGATGTCAGAGGGCCGGCCACAGCAGAGCAGCATGCCGCAGTAAGACGGAAATCTGCCAATACTGCGCTGATCACCACACCTTCAAGGAGTGTCAGCTGGCCAGGCTGAACACGGACTTCCGAGCACCCAACAACAAGAGAAAGTGCGCCAACTGCCTCCTGGGCAAGCATGGAGCAAGATACTTGGGCTGCCCGTACCTCCAACAACACCGAGACCTTCTAAAGATCGCCATTACCACAAAGACACCGTACAAGGAATCAAGTCGGAGCTGCGAGACAGCCACGGGTATATCACAAGCTGAAATAGATCAACTGCAAAACCACATAAACGAGTTGAAGAAACAAGTCAAGGCACGGCTGACACCGACTCCGACCAGCGTCAATGAGAAACTGCTTGCTGAAATAAAAGAGATCCATCAAAACATCAAGCAAGAAGTGGAACATGTGGCACTGATAAAGAAGGAGAACGAAGAAATCCTACAAACCATTAAATCAGAGCAAAAACAACTGCATAATAATATTAATATTAAATAACTGCAAAAACACTGAAATGGAATTTCTCCAAAACAAACCAACAGAAGCCATACAAGAAACCCCAGAGAAACCGCAAGACGAAAACCAAGAGACCGAGCCTGAACCGCAAGCTAAAGCCAGCAGCCCAACCACGACGCCCGAAACATACAAGGGGAAACCAATATCCCGTCAGACATCCGAAGAAAACCGAGATGAGCACCCTGATGACGGCACGGAGAGGCCCCGGGAACCTACCTTGGAGGAGGTGTGAGAATCGGCAAGATTGGAGGAACGCAGGCGCCAGGAATTCGGAAGGCGCTGGGAAGAAAAAGAAATCAAGAAGCCCAAGAAACCCAGGAGACTGGTAGAATACCCAGAGGTACACCATGAACTTGAGGACGGACCCGGCTACAAGTACTATATAGAAGACGGAGAGATGATCCCATGGCTGACCACAGAGGAAGAAATCGAAAGGCAACAGAAACTCAAAATAGAAAGTGAAGAAGGGCGCAAGGAGGAAAATTAAAACATCGAAAAGCTGCTACAGAAAAGACATTAAAAAAAGGAGGCTAAAAGACCAAATAAAAAGTCCTTTTAAGGACTGAACCAGTCAAGCCAGGAGCCTACACTAACAAAGAAAACCACAAGAGGAGACTGGCACAAATGATAGCCGCCGACCCCCCCCCCCCCCAGCTGACGTCACAGACACAAACGCGTATGTAACCGGTCCGAGGAAGGACTCGCTCGTAAGAGCGCACAAGACAAGAAACAGGGCTAAAAACCCACAAAAACCACGGCTCTCAACAATAACCACCGCTGAGGAAACAGGTTAGACGAGACCGAATTTTGATTTTTTTTCTTCGAAAATTGGAATTGGAATAGATTGTTTACATTATAACCTCCAACTGTATTCCTAATTGAACTTTAATATCTCTCATGATTATTTCACTACAGTGAGAGAAGAGATACAATGACAAACTACACCCTTGACTCCTTCCTTCCTTTCTAATTGGGCAATTTCTTTTCCCATTTTAGTTGCTGCTGCTTCTGCCCAATAAATTTCTTTCTTCTGAGATCTTTCCATTACTTTTAATATTCTATAACATTTTTATAATTTCATCATGTTTCACTTTCAGAAATGCTTTTGTGTGGTCTATAACGCACAAGTAGAAATCTACGTGTGTCTAAATCGATCTCTCTATTACTATTAGTGTTCATGATGTGTGTATTGAATTATCTGTTCCTTTCCATTCCACAGATCCATATTGATGATATTGTTCTTCTCTAATTTCCATCTTGTTCTCTTTATAGTTCTGAGCAGACGTTTGGTAACATAGTTTATAAGGTGACTGTAGGAAATTCTTCGTATGCTGTTGCTCTGGGTCCATCTATAAATACAGTATCCCCGGGAAGGTTAACCTGGTCAACAAATACCCGCAGAAGTCAAATGTGTCGGCCTAACGGCGCAAGAACGCAGCTCTGCTGTAAACAGGCACAACACAATCACGTCCGGAAAAAAACACTCCGGATGAACGCAGAAGAAGATAAGTACAATATTCAGCAAATTGCTAGGTATATATCTATTGTTGTAAATATCACTCAACAGTTTCGTTAATATTTATGTTCTGAATTCTCCCAGTACTTCTATTTTATCATGATTCCACCTGGCCAATCTGTTTTCCCTGTCTTTGTGTATTATACAGCGTCTGCCTTCTTCATCTTTTAGAATAGGTAGATCTACTAAGTTACTTTCGTGTGAATGATGCAGCAGGAAGTGACCAGAGGATCTGGCCAACACTCAGTGCTTTGAGGAACGGCAGGTGGACACAATCTCACTGCAGCTGGTACCATTAGCATTGGTACTTTTCACTTGTTGTTGAAGATAGGATGGAGAGCAGATGGGAATTAAATGAGTGCTGTCACCTCACCACCTGATCCCAGAGAGGCGTCACCTCACCACCTGAACCAAGAGAGCCATCACCTCACCACCTGATCTCAGAGAGGCGTCACCTCACCACCTGATCCCAGAGAGGCGTCATCTCACCACCTGTCGTCAACTGGCAGGGGTTAGATCCCAGATGGGCAACCACTCAGCCAACATCATTTTCTTCTACTGGTGTTTAGTTCTGGATGCAGTTTAAGATCCCCTAACTCTGTCAGAAGGGACTAATTACCACCCCAGATCCCCGAGAGAAAACGTGGAACAAATGTCTGTTATGCTGATTTAAGACACTGTCCCTGATACTCAAGAAAACAGCCAAGAAGTGGCTCGTTGAAGATAGAATATATCTATATAGATTTGGCTGTACTTGGTATCACCAGAAGTGAGAAAGGAGGAGTTAAGCTATGCAACGTAATCTGGTTACTTACGACTGCATAGGCAAGGTACCTCCCTGACATAGATTCCCCCTTCTGGACAATGTGTTTGAACCCCCACTAAATGATATAACCATGTGTGTACTTGATTACGCTACACAAACATTTATAAACATTTAGAATTATACGGACAAATTGAGTTTTAAAATACAACAACTGTGTTTATTATTTCTAGTCTTGATGATCATATGATGATGATGATGATTATAATATGGTATACGTAACTTAAGAGGTCACATAGGTCATGCTTCCCCCAGTGAGACGCAGTTCACTGTCAGATTGAAGGAGTCCAAATTGGTCCCTTCACAAGGCTAAGTCACTTCCTGATATGGGTTGTTGACTGTCCATTGCTCCTAAGAGATCTGGAATGAAACGAACGGAGATGGGTAATATCTACATCTACACATCTCAAACACATATGTCTATACATTCATATAAACATACATTCAAGTCATAATATATGATGGTATGATGATTTATGTTGGCATGTTACATAAAAACATATATCAGTTCTAAATAAATAAATATATATGTATATATTCCTAAAACCATTTAGAACATCTATAGCTCAAAACATACATCATCACATACATTTATGTAATGGAGTGTTTCCCATACAAGTTCACCTCACTTACTCTCTCCCTTTCTGATTCATTCATACTGTCTTGTCGGAAGGGCTGGTCGCACAGTCCTGTCGAACATTAAATGCCTTCCCTGAATCTGTCTGGGATATTGAATGTCCTAAGTCATGTCTGTCCTCATGCAGACATCATGCAGACAAGGTGAACTGGTGCCATTCCTCAAACCAAGTGGTTTCACCACAATTTTGGTAGGCACTCGAAGTGTTGGTCCAAATAATCAATGTTAATTGGACGCTATCAAGAGACTGGTAGCTCTCAGGAATTTCTCCTAAGTAGTCAGTCTCCCCATTGTTTAACATCATACAGGATGAATCTAAATGTATCTCCTGTACATGCATAAGCCACACACTCATGTAGCTTGGATAATGGATTTATCCAAATTATCACATACAACAAATCAGACAACCAAGTAGTGAATGAAAGAAGAAGATAGTTCTCAGTGAAATCGTAAAGCTAGAACTGGTACATTAAGTACAAAGAAAATCCACCAGTGTAAAGTTTGGGAGAATATGTAAAAACAGGAAACTACACAAGCCTTCAGACTAGCAGACCAACTAATCAGAATAATGGTATTACCTGAGCTTTATAGTTTTGGAAATTCCATAATAAAACTTCGTACAGAAGTCAAACAGAACGAAATGCCAGTATTTCTCCAGTAGGTATCCTTTTGCTATACGTGAGTTTGCGTCTGAGGATTGTTGTCCCTGCTCATAGTTTTATTCTCTCTGTTCCTGGCTAGTTTCTAGGAGGGCTAATTAATATGTCCCATATTCATTAACTCCACCTATTTTCCACATAGACTATTTATTTCTGCCAATCAAATTGACCGATGCCCCGCCACATTCCTGAAACAATGAAACATGCTTTGGCGGCGATGCAGTTGCGTCATTACATTCCAATCTGCGGTTAACACCAGCCTTCCTGGGTTGCTGGCAAAAATGTGTCAGCCATGTGTTCCTACTTTGCCCCGTATTGCGATGAGGTGTTAAGCATCTGGTCCTAATTGCTCCTTTGTGGTGGCCACTACAGACGTTGTCCCGGCTCCCCAAAGTCTGGAATTTTAGATAGGTGTTAGGCCTGCATTATATTGCCGTCTTTGGATCACACGGGTTTTCCCCTGAGTAGCACCGCCATGTATCAACGTCGTCCCCAGCCCAGATTTCACACTTTGCCGTCTTTCTCTTCCCTTGCACTGAAAACAGCGAGTTTTCAAGCTTTGATAGCACCCGCCGACTAGTGCCGTGATGTCTGGGTTTTACGTTTGATCCGTACATCAAAGCTTTCTCAGACCTATCATTACAGAAATGATGGGGTGTGCTAGTCAAAATGTATTTTTCTCTTGTTTTCAATCTTATTGCATTTCTATCGGGTTCTGGTGGACATTTATTCTTTTAGAGAATGATAGAAAAATATTGTGGGCTCCGTAATTCCTTTCAAACTTGTGTACTTCTGATGCTGCTGGGGCTGTCCCGTCACACCACCTGATCCCAGAGAGGCGTCACCTCACCACCTGATCCCAGAGAGGCGTCACCTCACCACCTGATCCCAGAGAGGCGTCACCTCACCACCTGATCCTAGAGAGCCGTCACATCACCACCTGATCCCAGAGAGCCGTCACCAGGCTACAATTGTTATAAACTAGCTCTCTGCCCATAGGAGCAGTAGCAGTTAATTTATCTGCCTGTTCTTTGCCACTCCCCCCCCCCCCATGCCCCCTCCACCTCTTATACCTGCATGCTCTGGGCAAAAAAAATTCATGATATGCTCACAATTTCCATTCTATTGAGCGAAGCTAGCCACTCAATCCGTAACATGCAAGTTTCCACTTTCCTCAGCATACTTCGTGAGTCTGTTACATAAAGAACATGTCAGCCTGTGTTGCTCTCCATCCAGGATGCCGTCACAGCCTCAACTCCCATGCTCATGCTAGATACTGCAGTAGTACCTGCCAAGCTCCTCATTTGTAATCACTGTTCGTTTGTCTACAATAAAACCTGCCAGAGTGTTACTAGGGGTTATGTTGTATGCACCCTGACAACTTAAGAATGCACACGTCCAACAGCACAAAGAATAGCAGTTCCAAAAGCCGACCGAACGAATAAATGACTTTATTCCTAGCACCATTAATTAACTAGTCACTAGCACAATTCACCAACTTACAGTTTGTAATGCGTCATTACCGGGCCCTCAATCCAGCGAGCGACACGGCTCACCCAGTTTTCTGTACTGCCGTGTGTTTACAAGCCTGATGTGTACTGGCCATCGCTCTTGCTGTAACACAGATTCTACAACACTCTAACGCTGTCCATGCCGCTTGACTCGTAGGCTTTCCTCTTCACCTTTGAAACTGTCTACATCTTCATATGATACAGCTGTTCTTGTCAATTTCCACGATGTGAACCTGGCTGTGTTTCCCGGACCAACTCCCTTCTCCACTGTCCGCCAACTGTGTTCAAACCACATCACGTGCCCTCCGTCCTGCCGCTCGATTGGCTACTATCTTTAGCCTGTTACCGGTGTCTTTCTCCTGATCGCTCTCCATGATTATTTATCACTCTTAATGTCTCAACTATCTATGTTGCTGTTACTCAGGTCTTAAGTAATCCGACTCATGGCATATGCCCTCCGCAATTTCAAAAATGTTCTAACATTTTTGGGTTCTTCCTTATCTCTACACTTGACATGAGTCAGCTTGGTCGCACATGCCTGTCCCCTGGTCGCACATATCTGTCTACTGCCTCATGCCTTAGAGCTTGCTTCTCAGTTCTCTTTAACTTCCCTCTGTGTTACCTTGATATTCTGCTATACCTTCACACAAATTATAATGTCGGACACGAATAT
Organism: Cepaea nemoralis; assembly: GCA_014155875.1. Lineage (NCBI taxonomy): Eukaryota > Metazoa > Mollusca > Gastropoda > Stylommatophora > Helicidae > Cepaea > Cepaea nemoralis. The sequence goes on along the minus strand of JACEFZ010010062.1, from coordinate 79,702 downwards.
CCGTTTATTCCCAAATAGACCTCGTGTGGCCTCAACCCCCTTTGTGTTCGGCAAGTTGAGGACCAACCTACTATGAGTCCCAATGTCCCACCCCGGACATTCCCATAAGGTTCCTCATTTATACCTCGGTATAAGCAACTGACACCCTCCCCAGCCCTTAAGCCCTGGGTGCAGGAACGTGTGTATTGCAGACATATCAATTGTCACACCTATTTTGTTTAAGCTCTTATCTTGCTTCTGAGTAGTCTATCTTACGACTGTGGACCTTCTTGGTGCGAGTACACATGACTTTCTGCATTTGTCTTGTCACAGTGTGTGCGTGGTCGGCTGCCATTAGTTACTTTTTGCTATGTGTTCGCTTGCGCTCTATGGCTCGATACTCCCTTCATTTGCCTTCTGTTTAATCCTGGTATTCTTGCTACTAACTTTCCATTGTAGTGTTCCTAATACCATGACCCTTATATACATCTACTATCATGCCAAAGTACTTCATGTTAAAATATTATATGTACAAAGTACTACCACTTGGTACTATTATCAATGGTACTACTAATAATGCTCCTCCACTATCCTTGTATTCTCCTTTCACCTACCCCTGTACTCTGTTCTTTCTCTCTCACATTCTCGCTAGTCCATTTCATTCTCCTCCCTTCCTTTCATATTCACTTGTGCTATGTTTCTTTTTCTTTTTCATCCTCTCTTTCATCCATTTATCACACTTTTCTCTCTCTCTCTCTCTCTCTCTCTTTTTTTTTTAAATAGTGTTTAATTTTTTATTATGTACTCTGTCTTACAACACGCATACTAGAACCTCAAATGTTCCGTCTATGCCTGTACGCTTCCTGTATACCGGTGTGCAAGTATCCCGGTTGTGTTCAAATTGATTCTCATTCGCACAAATTCCTACTCTTAGTCTTCTCGTCCCCTTTCTCTCACTTCACTGTCACTCCTCATATTCTTATGTTATGTACATGTTACCACAATCACATAAGTTTCTCCTACCAATTGTACATGTCTGTCTCTCCAATATATAATATTGTAATAAAACCTGAATAGTATATAAAATTGGACTCACATGTAATATTGCAAGCACTATTCTACCTTTCATTCGCTCCTCATTATCAACTCTGTGACATCAATATGTATCACTGGAAGTAGTGTCTCAGTTAACTTCTTCTTTTTCTTTTATGTTGTGAGTGTCATCTGTGATGTATCGTGGTTTTAGACCCACTGTCAACCTTCCTGCTTTCGCAGATGTCGATTCTACCAACATCTCATCTTACACGTCCTGTGTTACAATCAGGTACTAGTACAATCAATAATGTTACAATTATTGTTACAATTACATGCATACTGATTACAAATATACATGGCATGATGATCATGATCATAAGAATGTACTGATGTTTATGTATGTACTTAAAGCCATTAAAATGATATTTATCTCTATCTATGTGTATTATGAGTTTTGTTTATTGAATGATTGTGAATGTTATTAACTATTACTCCCTTGGTTGGTTCTGGCTGGTATCTGTCTTCGCTGACTGTATCTTCTACCAATCAGATTCTCAATCTTCACTTGCGTCTGTCTGTCTCAGCCTCTTCAGTCAGCTAGTGAGGTAACATCTTTGAGGTACCTTCGACACTATCTCTTCTGCTCAGTCATTTATACCCCTTAACTATCTGAAATTAATAACAGCCTTGGGTGTATATATATCCATACATACATATGCATATTTACATTCACAATTGCATATTATATTACCGCAATCATATCCAATTTCCTACATTGACATGTTGTTCTCATGGTCAGTACACCAACGTGCTAACCCCTTGACCAGTCACTTTGTATGAACGCACTGTTTCCTAGATGGTACTATGACATGGATTTCCAGATGATAGTGTTACAGTATGCTATATTGTACTATCAGGATTCTGTCCCTCTTCTGACCAGATCCTTTTGTCATATAGTCGGTGTAACGTTTCTTAGGCCATGTCATGTCTAGCATTCACCGACTTCATATGTATATATTTTAACCACACTATTACACATCTTTATTGTTTTTACCTCTGATGACTTTACCGTATCATCATGTCACTGCAATCAACATTATACTTATCAATGCATTCATTCTACTACAACAATTATATCTACACCAATCATATACATATATCCTTTATACACTATATACAGTATCTACAATATACATATCCCAAACTAAGAGTTTCACGTTGGTATATGTGATGTTATCTTGTAAGTGGCACTGATGATGTGTTACTATTTTTAAATTTAAAATTTCTGTTTGATGTTATTGTTTTTTAAATTGTCTGCTGAACCAAGTCAGTATATGTTGTAACGAGCATCTGATGTGTCTTGAATGATGGTGTACTGTCAGATGTTAGTATTAAGTTTTCTGTGTATTCTGAAGTACAATCTTGTTTTTCAAGTATATGTTTTATTCTTGCAGTTACTGTTTTCAACATGTGATGCAGTGTCTGGTTTTCTATAACAATAGTAGTCATCAACATGTTGAATGTTACCAACAGTCTGATGAACTTTGCAAATGTATCGCAAGATTGCTCTTCTATTAAGCCATCCCTTGTTGGTGTGACTGTTGGCTGTTCATGTGTCAGTGGTATATCTGTCTCTTTGTCAGTAACTTTTTCTCTGTGGTTAGTTACTGATTTCCTGTCATCTTGTTGACAGTGTTTCTCACAAGTATTTTCTATCTGTTGTTTGTTGCTTTTCTCTATCTGCATGTCTGAGGCTCTTACATCTGTTCGTTTGCACAATTTACATGATCGGACATGGCTTCGGATGTCCTTCTCACAGCCTGGCCAGTAGAACACCGATAATAATCTCTTTCTAGTCTTGGCCAAACTCATATGGACTGCATCCGGGGCGATGTGTGACAGTTCCAGAGCGTTACTGCGCTCTCGCACTGGCAGCACCCTTTGTAAGATGCATGTTGCATCTTTCGTGTATTCTCTCATGAGAATTTCATTCATCATTACAAAGGCCCACTTGCCTAATTTCGATTGTTTAGGTGGGCAATTTGCCCGCTGAAAACAAGTTCGCAGTGTCTTGTCGTCTCTTTGTTGCTTTACACGGTCTTCGGTTTGGATGTCTAGTACCCGACTAGTGTCTGTCTGGTTACCCTGTGGTGTGACCACTTTATCTTCTTCCTTGTCTGTCTTAATAACCTGTTTGTGATCTGTATTCTCCTGTGTCATCTTACCATTCCATCTTTGGGCTTCATCTTCTGTACACTCTGTCACTCCAGGTATGTTACCTATCATTAGTCCTGTACGTGGACTAGGTAACACTGCTACTCGTATTCTCCCTTCATAGTACGGGCAGGATATATGAACCCATGCTATAGCATACTTTTCCTTTGTACCACCGAAGGTACTGCACGTCACGCTCTCTCCCGTATAGTCGCTACTCCTTACCAGGCTATGATCTACACCAGCTATTGCCGACCCTGTATTCCTAACGCAGGTGGTCAACTTCCCGTTCACGAGTGCTTTGTGCGATTTTACAGTCCCGCTATGAATACTGCTCGCATTCGACTTCCGTGTAGACACTGTTTGACTACACGCAGGGTTACCGATCCGTTGTCTTTTATGTCTGTCTGTCGCTATGTATCCTAAGTTTGTCTTTTGGTCATGTTCTTCTTCAGTCAGTCGTCTCAGTCTACACTCTCTGGCTACGTGGCTCAAGCTGTTACAGACCCAACATTTTTGACTGCTTATGTAGTCTGTGTACCTATCGACTCTATTGGAAGAACGGTTTCTGATGTACGAGTCGTGCTTAGGGTTTCTGTCGCCTATTTTAAGAGACTCTTGTTGGCGACCACAATATGCCCATTCACTTACTGGCTCTAATCGAGTTACCTTAGGTGGTCTCTGTAGAGCCGGTCTATATTGAGTAGTTCGGTGATCTCTACTCTTGGATATATTCTGCTGGTCTTTATCTTGGTTCTCCTTACGTTTCTGAAGTTCTGTCCTAAGCTCTTTCACTGTCAACCCACATCTCCCACCTAAAGCTATGAAATCTGTTCGGTGATCTTTACTCTTGGGTCTATTCTGCTGGTCTTTAACTTGGTTCTCATTCCGTTTCTGAAGTTCTGTCTTAAGCTCTGTCACTGTCAACCCACATCTCACACCTAAAGCTATGGAATCTGTTCGGTGTTCTCTACTCTTGGGTTTATTCTGCTGGTCTTTACCTTGGTTATAGTTCTGCTTCTGCAGTTCTGTCCTAAGCACATCCACTGTCAAACCACATTGCACACCTAAAGCTATAAAGTCTGACCATGTAGGCATGGTTATATGATGTCTTTTCTGAGTGGTATATCTATTACTATCTGTACACGCAGATCACTCAAGTGTTCCTGCACATCTTGTTATGATAACATCGACCAGGTGTTGACCTTGCTTTAACACTGTTTAAACCAATAATAACTCTGCCGGACAACCAACAGGCACTTATCAACAGTTTAACTAAATGAATACCTGTGGAGTGAGTAACCCTAATGATGATGGTACATGTATATATAGTCATGAAGTGTGCCCAATGACCCTGGACCAATAAGCAGAATATACACAGCAATCAATAAGAAAAACTTGACCTGTGTATCCCTAGCGCCGGTGTCCCTGGTGACTTGGTCCAACTGCTCGGCTCCAGCTCCGCTTGTTTCAGGACTTGGTAAGGATCAGCCTGGCTCCAACTCGGTTCAACTGGCATGGACTTGCTCAACTGGGTTGTCGGGTGAACTGGTGGCTCCCCAAACGTGGTGTAGATACCCCTTATGATCCCGCTGCATAACCATGTCGACAAATCTGGAACGAATACTCAATGTTGATAACGCGATTAGTTCTTGAAAGCACTATAATGCCTGGAGCACATGTAGTGTATGTGGCTGCGCGCCCTTATTTTAAACTTTTTGAGAACTTGAAATATTGTGCTTTATAAGCACCCTGCTCAATTAGCCACCAACACTGCCGTTAATACTCTACGTGGGTTCCGCTGCTGTGGCTGATAGCCACGATTGTTTGCTTTGCTGATACTTATTTTGAAAAATGCTCACTTTCCATAACAATGTTTCTTTTCACTGTCAGCACTGTTCTTAAAGAGACCAGATAACGTCTGTAATATTCACAAAATGTTCTCACACCTGTCGTTAGCCAGCCCCTTATCGACTACTTTAATATCGGTGTTTTAGTATTGTTGTTCAACTTTACATCCAATACTGTTCAATGCTGGTATATAATTTGCCATTGTTCATAAGCCTGTAGACAGTTAATAAAATGCGCAGAAATGAATCTGAAACTGAAAACCGGAAATCAAATACAATGGGCACCAGCGAGAAATAGATAACAAGTGAACTGTAATTACAAACATGATTAAAGGCTATCAAACACAGCAATTGAACCAATGTACATTACCAACAGCAATGTGTGTGACTAAGTGGGCAGTGTGCCTATAAAGCACAATATTTCAAGATTTCCAAAAGTTCAAAATAATGGCAAGTAGCCACGTAAATAACATTACAAGGCCGTCTACATGTGCTGCATGCACTATAGTGCCTTCATGAACTAATTGCAGTATCAACAGTGAGTAATCGTTCCAGATTTGGTGTCCATGATTTGGCAGTAGTACCGTAGGTGGTATCTACACCACTTTTGAGGAGACACCATTTCACCTGACGACCCAGTTGATCAAGTCCAAGTCAGTTGAACTGAGTTGGAGCCAGGCTGATCCTTACAGAGTCCTGAAGCGAGCGGAACTGGAGCTGAGTAATTGGACCAAGTCACCAGGGACACCGGCACTGGAGATACACAGGTCAAGTTGTTTCTTATTGATTTCTGTGTATATTCTGCTTAGTGGTCCAGGGTCATTGGGCACCATTTCATGACTCTATACATGCATCCTCATCATTATGATTGCTCACTTCACAGGTATTACTTCATTTAGTTAAACTATTGATAAGTATCATTGGTTGTCCAGCAGAGTTACTATTGTTTTGAACAGTGTTACAACAGGATCAACACGTCAGCGGCGTTATTATAATAAGACCAGCAGTGACACTTGAGTGATCGGTGTGTACATATATTTATATAAATACCACTTAGTAGACACACCTTAGAACCATGTCTACATTGGCAGACTTCATAGCTCTAGGTGAGAAGTGTGGTTTCACAGGGAAAGAGCTTATGACATGGGCTAAACAAGAGTTGAGAGAACATCAGAAGCAAGAAAGAGAAGATTGAGCAGCAGCTAGAGAATTTGAGAGGCAAAAATTAGCCTCACAGGAAGCAATTGCTAGAGAGGCTAGAGAAGCACAAGAAGTGGCCCGAAGAACTTAAGAGTTATAAAATTTTGCCGCACAAGAAGCAGCACTAGCTTTCAAAAAAGAGAAACTGGCAGTGCAATTAACATTGAAAGACAAAGAAGTAGAGGGGAATGTAAAAGTTAAGATGCTAGAACTTGAGAAAGAGGCTGAAGTTGCGAAGACTAAATTGGCAGCCAAAACATTGGACCCCATTCGAAGATATCAGGGATCATCAGGAACTTTGCACAAGGGGATTCCATTTCTGCATGGGTTACTAACTTCGAGGTGCTCATGAATTATTACAAAATACCGCCCGAAGATTGGGCATTTGGCGCTTGAGCCTCTAAGGTAACAGAAGTGATTCCAGAGCACATGCGAACTGATTACAACTATGTGAAAGAAAGAGTCTTGGCACATTTCAGTGTAGATGAGGCTGGTCTTAGAACGGCATATAGAGCTCTGACTCCGAAGTCAAACCAAACATTCATGGATTTCGTATCCGAAGCCCAGTCTCTTTATGACAAGTGGCTGAAGTCAGCAAAGGTGGGCAACGACTTTGAGAAGCTCAGAGACTTGATGCTGTGAGATAAGATTATATCAGCAGTACCAGACTCCATGGCAACGTTCCTGATTGAGAATAATTTCGCAACCATATCTAAAATGGATCCCAAAGGTGAGGTGTATTTTAATGCCCACAGGGAGATTTTTTGGAAATGTGCGACCGAAATCCTGAGTACAAGTCATACCTCAAGGACCTTTCGCTCAGAAGAAACAATAGGTATGCAGACTATAGAGACAGTCTAAAATGCTGTTTGTGTAGAAGCTATGGCCACTTGGCCAGGGCTTGTAGTTTGAGACAACTGAATGAAGACACCAACCATGTCCAGGACAGATACCACAACAAACTAAGGAAGTAATAATTAACATCATTCATCAACATTGAATAAAGTAAACTCATAAAACATACTTATAAATGGAAACATCACTTTATTGTTATATATGAACATCAGTCGCATTCTCATACTGAAGATTGTACCATTATTGATTACACCTTGTACCCTGTTGTAATAAGATTACATGCATTCCCCACAGAATAAATAAAATGAAGTGCGGGGAAAGAGAAATGAGAGAGTTCATAGAGAGAACAACAAGAAGGCACGTCAGCTAAAAAAAACTAAAAAAAAACAGGACACAGTGGGTCGAAAACCACTATACGTCAGAGATATGGCATTCATAGGCCAAGAGAGAAAGAAGAAGAAACTAGCTAATACACAAAGCAGCAGGGAACAAAAGAGATACAACGGAGCGAAAGAGTAAATGAGAGTTGTAATACACCAACATGATACTGTAATCGTTGATGTACACTGATTTTTATTCAGTTATCGATGATATGCCCATATTCAAGGGGTCGTTAAATCTTCAAATTGTAATTGTGATAGTACATGTGATTGCAATGTTATATGCCATGCAGGTTGAATGACAAAGTTGTAGGTTTGAGAGATGCATGTAGATATGAAAGAAATAATTTATGCAACATTGTTATCATGTGCCATAAGAGTACAACTAAAGATAGTTGAGCGAAAGAATGACTACGAAGAGAATGAGAGGGTGAATATGAATATAAACGAAATAAAATGCATTAATGAGAATGGATGAGAGAGAGAGAGAGAGAGAGAGAGAGAGAGAGAGAGAGAGAGAGAGAGAGAGAGAGAGAGAGAGAGAGAGAGAGAGAGAGAGAGAGAGAGAGAGACCATAGTCCGAATGAAGATGAAAGAGGAGTAGAAGGATAATTATTTTAACATAAAATACATTGGCATGAAGTTAGATGCACATGAGTAACATGGTATCGGTAAGAGTACAAAGTAAAAGGTATTAGGAAGAAGACCATGAAGAATTAGAGAAGATAAAGAGAATAGAATCAGTCAAAGATCACAAGCGGAGCCCATAGGAAAGAATAATTTATGGCAACCTACCTCACACACATCTTGACAAGACAAATACAAGAGTCATATTGTCATAAGCACCAAAGAGATCCACAGCCATAGCATATATTACTCATGAGCAATTCAAGAGTTTAAAGAGATAAGCGTGAATTCGAGACTTCTGTAATACACACGTTCCTGCACCCAGGGCGTACGGGCTTGGAAAGGGTGTCAGTTGCTCATACCGAGGTATGAATGAGGAACCATATGGGAATGTCCGGGGTGGGGCATTGGGACTCATATGACGTTGGACCTCAACCTGCCGAATACAAAGGGGGCTGAGGCCACACGATATCTACTGGGAAAGAGACGGATAAATCGTGTCCGACATATAGATAATTATATCTGGTGTGATGTAGAACAGAAGATCGACGTAGCACAAGAGTGAAGCGAATTAAAACTGATAAGCAAGCTCTAAGGCATGAGAGAGTAGACAGGCATGTGCGACTAATGGGGACTCATGTCAGGTGTAGAGAAAAGTGGAACCCAAAAATGTCAGAACATTTTTGAAATTAGGGGAGGCATATGCCATGAGTTGAGTGGACATAATAGCAGGTTATCAGTATCATAGGTAAATTAGACAGTAAGAGGGATGATTAATTACGGGGAGCAAGAGGAAAAGGATACACCGGTAGACGGCTGAAAATAGTAACCAATGAAAGATGGAGGCTGAGGCCATGTGATGAGAAGGGTCGAGAAGGACCCAGGAACAAAGAGAGTCAGTTAGAGGTCGGACGCCATCACAGACAGATAAAAAAAATGGTGAATAGAGTCTGCCGGGAAACACAGCCATGTACACCTCAAAGAACATACCAAACCAGCATTCCAATATAAAGATGTGGACAGAAATTCGACTGTGTCGAGAGGCCAACGATTGAACAGCAGGGAGAAAGAATGACATAGTTACTGAGACCAGTTACACAGGAAGCGAGACAGTTGATACACCCGCCATGTCAGTTGAACACACAACTGCATGGAGGGAGGCTAGCGGTGTGGCTGAGCGGGTCAGTAGTGACCCTGTCCTGCGAGTTGTAAGTAGGTTAATTATTAAAGTGTATAACCGCATGAACTGCTTGTGAAGAAATAAAGCTATTTATTCGGCATGTTTTCACACATGGAAAGCCGTAGTGGTTCAGTGTATTCTGGATACGTGTTCAAGCTTAGTTTGCCAGTGTAGCGATAGCATACCCCTACCAGCACATTGGCACATGCCTATGGGCAATGGGAACTTGACAGCTCCATCATGACAATGGAGTCACCCATTCTTGTCCAAATCTTCATCTGATTTATCCAATCATGGCCATTCATATTATCCTCTGGTTTGTGTGGCTTCCTACTCTCCCAACATGGCTTCTTGTGATTTTTGGCTGTTTTCTAAGCTGAAGATACAGCTGTAAGGGAAATGATACAGGTCAGAAAAAGACTTTATATAGACCATGATGTAATCATTTTCCAAAGATGTCTTCCTGAAATGCTTCCAACAATGGCAGCAACGTCGTGGGAGGTGTGTACAGCCCCAAGGAAAATACCTTTAAGGAAATTAGTTTCAGACCTCCAAATAAGTAATTAAAATTTACGAAAATTTACGAATTGACGAAAGATCCAAGACATTTTTAACAGACGTCACAGGAAGTGTAAACCATATCACATTCACTTTTCTGTATGTGTTCTCTTTCATACCTTCATATTCATGTGCCTCAAACCATCGCACTTGTAAGTTTTCTGTAAGTATTCTCTTTAGAATGAACTTTAGAATGCTAGCTGAAGCAAATGATGCACCACAATCAACAATCACAGTTGTACGGTTTCTCTCTTCTATGTATTCTCTTGTGTTTATTAATTTCAGGCTAGCAGGTAAAGTCAAATATGTACCTCAAACATCACACTTGTAAGGTTTCTCTCATGTTTGTATTAATCATATCACTAGCTTAAGTCAAATATGTACCTCAACATCACACTTGTAAGCTTTCTCTCATGTTTGTATTAATCATATCACTAGCTTAAGTCAAATATGTACCTCAACATCACACTTGTAAGGTTTCTCTCATGTTTGTATTAATCATATCACTAGCTTAAGTAAAATATGTACCTCAAACATCACACTTGTAAGGTTTCTCTCATGTTTGTATTAATCATATCACTAGCTGAAGTCAAATATGTACCTCAAACATCACACTTGTAAGGTTTCTCTAACATTTGCATTAATCATATCACTAGCTGAAGTCAAATATGTACCTCAAACATTACACTTGTAAGCTTTCTCTCATGTTTGTATTAATCATATCACTAGCTGAAGTCAAATATGTACCTCAAACATCACACTTGTAAGCTTTCTCTCATGTTTGTATTAATCATATCACTAGCTTAAGTAAAATATGTACCTCAAACATCACACTTGTAAGCTTTCTCTCATGTTTGTATTAATCATATCACTAGCTGAAGTCAAATATGTACCTCAAACATCACACTTGTAAGCTTTCTCTCATGTTTGTATTAATCATATCACTAGCCGAAGCAAAATATGAGCCACAATTATCACACTTGGTAAGATTTGTCTCCTATGTGTGTTCTCTTGACTTTCAGACTGCCAATTTCTGTAAAATCTGCACCACTGTGTTCACATTTGTAAGGTTTCACTCCTAAATGTGTTCTTTTGTGTTTCTTCATACTGCCAGATGAAGTATAAGTTGCACCACAATCATCACACTTGTATGGTCTCTCTCCTGTGTGTGTTCTCTTGTGACTCTTCACACTGCCAGATGAAGTAAAAGATGCATCACACCCATCACACTTGTAAGGTTTCTCTCTGGTATGTGTTCTCTTGTGTGACTTCAGACTGCCAGACTGAGCAAATGATGCACCACAATTATCACACTTGTAAGGTCTCTCTCCTGTATGTATTCTCTTGTGTATTTTCAGATTATTATCGTTAGCAAACAATGCACCACAATCATCACACATGTAAGGTCTCTCTCCTGCATGTGTCCTCTTGTGTGACATCAGGTGGCTTGCTCGAGTAAATTGTGCACCACAATCATCACATTTGTAAGATCTCTCTCCTGTATGTGTCCTCTTGTGTGACTTCAGATTGCCAGCTTTAGCAAATGATGCACCACAATTATCACACTTGTAAGGTCTCTCTCCTGTATGTGTTCTCTTGTGTTTCATTAGATAGCCGACTTCAACAAATGATTTACCACAATCATCACACTTGTAAGGTTTCTCTCCTGAATGTCTTCTCTTGTGTTTCTTTAGATAGTCGACTTCAGCAAATGATTTACCACATTCACCACACTTGTAAGGTCTCTCTCCTGTATGTAATCTCTTGTGTTTGTTCAGACCAGCAGAGAAAGTAAAACATACACCACACTCGTCACATTTATAAGGCCTCTCTCCTGTATGTAGTCTCTTGTGTTTCTGCAGACTGCCAGATTGAGTAAAAGATACACCACAATCATCACACTTGTAAGGTTTCTCTCCTGTATGTACTCTCTTGTGAACTTTCAGACTACAAGCTAAACTAAAAGATACACCACAAACATCACACTTGAAAGGTTTCTCGTCTGCATATTTTTGTGTGCGTAAATAGCCATCTACACTGACAGCTGAATCACAAACATCAGACATGTATGGTTTGTCTCCTGCTTTTACTTCCATGTTATTTTGAAATTGATAATCTTGATCAGTTGAGGGTATTTCTGAGTTTATTCCACAAAGAGAAGATGCATTCTCTGAAATTTGACTATATAAATCATGCTCTTGTGATGCCTCACAGAAATTCTGAGTCATCCTTGATTCTCTTCTACTGTATCCAGTCTTTTCATGATCACTGCTACAATATGTAATGTCTACCATTTTGCCAAACCTCTGGTGACTGTCCTCATACAATACATTTGAAATTTCATGTTTCAGAAACTTAAAGTCCATGTTACCATACATTATCTTCATGTTTGAATGTTCTTGCATGGAGAGGGAATTGACATTCTGAGAACAAATTAGTGTTTCTGAAATACACAAATACATAGGGGTTAATAACTTCATAGATATGTCAGGTAACAGACTATAAACAAATAAGTAAATATATCTTCTTCTTCTTCTTCTTTCATTCGCTTGAAATATGTATATAACTGCAATTTAAATATTGAGCACAACCCACTACTGGCAACGCTGATCGCATTCTGGTATGAACCTAAGGCCTATCCACGTCAATATGGAAGCACTATACTCGAGTTTCGCCCTCATTTGAGCTCGTCAGTAGTGCATATCCCTGACCGGATCCGGAAACAGTCCCGGATCACGCGTGTGAAGCGGGTGTGTAACCACGCAGCACACACTGGACACACCAAATTATCACAACAGAATATCACAACGCTACCCATCGTAGGCTATGCTCAAGTGTCTTCGTTTGCTCCTTACTTAACTAATTGATCAGCTCTGTCGTTTCCGGGTGCTCCACAGTGGGATGGTGTCCACTGTATGGTGACCTTATGCTGACTGCTAAGTTCAGAAAGTAGTGTCCTTAGTACTGGCAATTTCCCAGACAGGAGCGCCTCGAGTACTGATTTTGCATCTGTCAATAGCACCACAGTTTGTGTACCATGGCTGGTATTTAGTAATTTCTCTGTTGCTATCTTGACTGCCTCAATTTCAGCATCGTAGTTATGGCAGTACTTTCCTTTCGGTACTGTGGCTGTGTCCCTAGTATTATTTGGATATTCTATGTACACTCCCGCTCCTCCATTTCGAACAGCATTTTTGCTGACCCATCTGTGTGGACTCGGATCCAGAGGTTTTTGTGGGTATTCTTCATTAAGGAAGCTGAGAGTGGCTCTTTTGCACTGTACACTGTTCTGTTCTTCCTTGTCAAATATTCCTCTCACTTTTGTCTGGATTTGTAGTGATAGTCTATGTTCATCTTTCCGTGGAGTTCGCTCTGGAATAGTTTTCAGGGGGATACCAACTGTGGGCAGATCCATAGTTTCTTTGCAGAGTCCTTTGGCCTGGTGGATAAAACTGCATATACATCTAGAGCACACTGGTTATTTTTCAGCGTCAGAAACTCGCCGTTGCCCCTTCTCCTGTTAGTTAAAACAGTTCCGCCATGTGAAGGCCAGGAGTTTGACTTCTGCTGCAGAGGTTATGTATTTACGAGCCACTGGAGTATTTAAGCAAGGTTGGGCGCTCACCCCAACACTGTGCCCCGGCTACACACAGCAACATTTGGAACCTAAATGTATCTACCGAATGAATACAATACACAGCTTTTCAAATTAAAATTACGTGGAATTTGCTTCCACTCATATTTTAAACATTTCCGGTGACTATCTCCTTAAACAAAAAAATTATCTCTTGTCTTGTGTTTGTGCATGATTTACTTGTATTTTCAAAGTTTGGTTTGCTTGAATTGTTACATAAAAACAATTATAATCAATGCCATGTATTCATGTCTTCTTAATCTTTAAAGAAATACAATCAGATAGTCCTCTTTGTAGTATTAGGGTAAAATGATGTCAGTTGAATTTGACATCTCTCCCAAAGTGAACATTGCAATATTTTTTTTTAAAATTGTGTTGTATTGTTATTGATATGCAGTTATGTTGTGATTATGGATATTTAATTGTTTGTGTTGTATAAGTGTGAGATGTGGTGTGGGTTTGGCACATACCTGACTGCCCTGAATTGTGTGTGTGTGGGTGTGTGAGATGTGGTGTGGGTTTGGCACATACCTGACTGCCCTGAATTGTGTGTGTGTGGGTGTGTGAGATGTGGTGTGGGTTTGGCACATACCTGACTGCCCTGAATTGTGTGTGTGTGGGTGTGTGAGATGTGGTGTGGGTTTGGCACATACCTGACTGCCCTGAATTGTGTGTGTGTGGGTGTGTGAGATGTGGTGTGGGTTTGGTACATACCTGACTGCCCTGAATTGTGTGTGTGTGTGGGTGTGTGAGATGTGGTGTGGGTTTGGCGCATACCTGACTGCCCTGAATTGTGTGTGTGTGTGGGTGTGAGAGATGTGGTGTGGGTTTGGCACATACCTGACTGCCCTGAATTGTGTGTGTGTGTGGGTGTGTGAGATGTGAAGTGGGTTTGGTACATACCTGACTGCCCTGAATTGTGTGTGTGTGTGGGTGTGTGAGATGTGGAGTGGGTTTGGTACATACCTGACTGCCCTGAATTGTGTGTGTGTGGGTGTGTGAGATGTGGTGTGGGTTTGGCACATACCTGACTGCCCTGAATTGTGTGTGATCCTAGTTACTTGTATTTGTGTGTGTGTGTGTGTGTGTGTGTGTGTGTGTGTGTGTGTGCGCGCGCGCGCTCGCTTTTAATTCAAGCGTAGTCCATGCATGTGCTACAACTTCTAGTAGATTCGCTGTCCATATTACCAATGTCCCTCACCATCAGGCAAACACACTCCGACTTCAGAGGTACTTGTAATTTACATCCCAAAGTCAAGGATGAGAAGTCAACATTTTAGTCCAACTGTCCAGTGTATGGGGTGAACCCGTTACCTCAGAATCAGCACACCTGATGTCTTAGAACGGGCACTTGTATCCATTCGGCCATGCTGACCTTTGTCACTTGCATTTGTGTTCAACATTTTTTAACTTTATTACCTTTCTTTTTCTTGAAACATAGCCTGGGGCAAGATCATCTGTACATGGGCCTGACTTCACACCAGCCTTTCTTATCTATCCTCCCTTGTCCTAGACGACCTTTTTCATCTCTCACTTGTCTTTGTCCTACTCTTCTCCTCTCTCCCATTTCCCTTGGTCTTTGTTCTGCAGCTGATCTGCAGTAGTCATATCCCATCCCCATAGTCCTGTCCCACCTCCATGGTCTTGCCCCATCTCTGTAGTTCTGCAGCTATCCCTTTCAGTGGTCATGTCCCTTCTCCATAGTATGTCCCATCTCCATGGCCCTGTCCTATCTTCATGGCCCTGTCCCATCTCCATGGTCCTGACCCATCTCCATAGTTCTGCAGATATCCTGTCAGTGGTCCTGTCCCATCTCCATGGTATGTCCCATCCCCATGGCCCTGTCCCATCTCCATGGTATGTCCCATCCCCATGGCCCTGTCCAATCTCCATGGTCCTGTCCAATCTCCATGGTCCTGTCCCATCTCCGTAGTTCTGCAGCTATCCCTCTCAGTGGTCCTGTCCCATCACCATGGTCAGGTCCCATTTCTGGGCTCTGCATGCCTGACCAGGTTATTTCCAGAGTGTTTCTGAAGCACCACCCTAGTTTAAACAATTTTTTTGCATATCCTTTACAGGACATTGTTTTCAACATCAGCATCTTTCAGCTGATTGTTGATTTCTTGGCAAGATTACGCTCAGTAGCTTGCCATTGCTTTCTGAGCGGTCGGCTCACATACCCCGTAAGTTACCAACGCGATTCGAACCACTGCTGATTCTCACCATCGTCCCGTTACGTACGAGAGTATACGAGATTACGAAGAAAAGTAGCTAACCTCTAGGCCAGGAAGCCGGCACCACTCAAGTAAGATACACAATTTTTTTGGTTTCATCAGGAGATCACCGCAACTTGGAGGTTTATTCTAATTATGTCTTTTCATATGGGCCAAATTATTTGTTATATTTATTATATATTATTATTATTATTATATATTATTATTATATTTATTATTTATATATTTATTATTATAATAACAAATCTTATAGTAGCAAACTCTGTATTTCCGCACAAAGATATACACAAAGTCACGTGGAACTCGCCTGATAACATCACAAAAAATCAGATAGACCATTTTTGCATTAATGCCAAATTCCGTTCATCAGTACAAGACGTCAGAGCCTACAGAGGTGCAGATGCTGGCAGTGATCACAATCTCTGCATTGCCAAACTAAAAATAAAGCTCAAGACTCTGCACAGATCACCCAGAATTAAGAAAATAAACTCACAGTCCCTACTGACTAAAGAACACCAACTCGCATTCAATTCAGAGGTACGAAGCAGCTATGCTAACAAAGAAAGTGTATCGAGCAATGCGAATATTAAAAACAACATTGAAGAAAATTGGAATTTCCTAAAAAATACCTTGCTAAATGCTGCAACAAACACAGTCGGCTACGTACAAAGACAGAAGAAGAAGTGGCTAAGCGATAACACCTGGACGAAGATACAAGAAAGAAAACAAGCAAAACTAACACTTCTTTCTGCAAAAGACACATCTACATATGATACCCATAAGCAAAAATACTCTATGTTGGATAAAGAGGTGAAATCAAGCGCACGAAAAGACAAACAGAACTTTATTCACAGCCTGGCCTCCGAAGCCGAAGCAGCTGCCAGAACTGGAAACAACAGAGCCGTATTCCATATCATGAAGCAACTATGCAATCACTCACCTACACCAAATATACCCATCAAAGACAAACAAGGCAATCAATTGTTATCCGATGACCTTCAAAAGCAACGATGGGCAGAACATTTCAAAGAAATATTAAATAGACCGCAGCCTGACACTGTTCCGAACCTGGATGGAGAAATTACTATGCCCCCACTAGATGCCTCCTGCGAGTCATTCACCATGGAAGAGATTAAAGCAGCCATCAAAAAATTGAAGAACAACAAAGCTGTTGGTGAAGATGAAATCTCAGGAGAAATGCTCAAAGCAGCAGATGAGAACACCTTACAACGTTTGTTACAGCTGATCAATGAAATCTGGCAAAGCGAATCCCCACCACAACAGTGGAAAGATGGTGTAATTTTCAAACTGCCTAAAAAGGGCGATATGTCTGATTGCAATAATTGGCGTGGTATCACTCTATTGTCAGTACCAGGAAAACTTTTTTGTAGCATGTTACTTGAGAGATTGAAAAAGGCGATAGATGAAAGGCTCAGAGAAGAACAAGCAGGCTTCAGACCAAAACGGTCATGCATAGACCACATTTTCACCCTCAGAATAATCATTGAAGACTCCGTAGAATTCCAGTCGAAATTAATCACCAACTTTGTCGACTTTCAAAAAGCCTTCGACAGTATCCACCGTCCTTCACTTTGGAATCTACTTAACATCTATGGTTTTCCTACCAAATATACCAACGTCATAAAATCTTTCTACAAAGAAACACGTTGCTGCGTAAGAACAGAAACAGGCAACTCTGACTGGTTCTCAGTCGAAACAGGAGTGAAACAGGGTTGTGTCTTATCACCGATGCTTTTTGGAATAGCTATCGACTGGGTCATGCGCAAATGCACAAACAACACAAATATGGGTATCCATTGGGTTGACAAAATTCTAGAAGACCTGGACTTTGCCGACGACATAGTGCTTTTGAGTTCAACACACCCGGATGCCCAAGAGAAAATAAACCACCTCCAAAATGTTTCAGGGCAAATTGGTCTCCAAATTAACACCACAAAAACAAAGACTATTGATCTTACCAACAGTTCAGATGACACCAAATTGAACAGCTACGTTCTTGAAAAAGTCAACAGCTTTACATACCTAGGAAGCAAAATGACATCTACAGGGGACTCAACACCAGAAATATCATCTAGAATCGCACTGGCATCTAGTGCCTTCAATAAACTGTCAAACATCTGGAAGTCAAAGACACTCAGCAAACACACAAAACTTAAAATCTTCAACTCTTGTGTGATTCCAGTGTTAACGTATGGATGTGAAAGTTGGAAATCAACGGTAGCTTTAGATAAAAAATTAGACAATTTTGAGAACAAATGTCTTAGAAGACTTCTAAACATCCACTGGACAGACTTCAGAACCAATTCGCAAATAAGACAAGAGACTAAGCAAGATACAGTATCCAATTTCATAAGAAGACGCCGTTGGAACTACATCGGCCATGTACTCAGAATGGACAAGTCAAGACTCCCCTACCAAGCCCTCATATGGTCACCAGTAGGGAAAAGAAAACGGGGAAGACCAAGAGAGACCCTGCGTAGAACCATCATTAGAGAAGGCTCATTCAATGGCCAAGTAAATATCCAAGATCTACAACAGGTAGCAGCGAACCGCCAAGCATGGAGAGACAGGACTTCTGCCCTATGCGCCGCCTTAGGCTCAAGAGGAAAGACTAACTAACTAAATTATTTGGTCTATTTCAAAAGGGAAGTTCACTTATATATCAACTATCATCCATACTGAGACATTCAAATATAACTGTCTACCCTATGATACAAATGTCAAGCTTCGACATTACCCAAATCACAGAACACCTGTGACATGAGATGTTTGGGAAGATCTGCCAATTTAACAATCTGAGACTGGGTAAGAAATGATGTTATCAGAAAACAGTGGGATTAACACCTTGTGCCAAATATACTGAAAGGCAGAAAATCAAATGGCTCAGCCATCTCACTAGAATGCAACACCATCAGCTACCAGCACTGGTGCTACATATAAGATGTGACATTATTATGTTGTTGTTGCACTCGCTCTCTTTGAACTCAAGCGTAGTCCAAACGCACTACTTCTAGTAGCATTGGACTGAATGTTGCATGTGGATTTGCTTTCCCTATTACCAGTGCCCCTCGCCATCAGGCAAATCCACTCCGACTTCAGAGATACTTGTAATTTCCATCTCCAAGTTAAGGACAAGAAGTCAACATTCTAGTGCAAGTGTCCGGTGTAGGGGGTTGAACTCCCTTCCTCAGCATCAGGACACTGGTGACAAGGCTACTCTGACCATATCTCTAACAGCTCTAGTTTGCTGATCCGTCTGTTTTAAAAATTGTGCAAGAAAATCTTCCCCTTTGTCTGGTGAGTTGTCATAGGTCGGTTGTTATCATCATAAACTGTGCCCTGTGTACCGGGCATAGTCTGTCTGTCCATTTGCCGGGGGAGCCTCCAGAATTTACCCAATATCACATCCCCCGACTTCATTGATAAACTGTTCCCACTTCATCCGTTTTACCTCTGCTGTCAGAGTTTAAAATCCCGCACATTTACTTTTTTATATCTTTCAGCCTCCTCCATGTTATGTTAAATGGATGCCTTCTTAGCAGAGAGAGTAAATTGAAGTACTCGGGTATCACCTTTGACAGGTGTATGTCTTTTAAGGATCATGTGGAGGCTTTGGTGGTGAAGGCTGGTAGGGAACTAAATGCATTGAGGGTGATGGCAGCTACCGGGATTGAGCAGAGGATGATTTACAGGCTCTTTCAGCAGTTAGTAATTTCTGTCGTGTATGGTTTGGGGCTTATGACACTATCGAAGAGCCAGTTTGAAAGGTTGGAGTGCATACTAAATGCAGCCATGCGGGTGATCCCAGGGTGTATAAAGGACACACCAATTATATGCATGAGGCATATCCTGGCGCTAACAACAATGGTGGACAGGCATATGGTCCTTCAAGCCAAATGGTACCTGAAAGTTGCTGCAGATAGGGATCACCCGCTGCATGAAGTCATGGATATGGTCAAGGGTCATAGACTAAGACGAGGCAGGTCCTGGATGGTACAAGCAGAAATATCTATACGTCAGGTGTGTGATCTAGAGAACATCAATCGTGAAAAATAGTGGGTTGAAGTACCAGAAGACATGACAGACTGGCACAATGTAATAGTAACACTAGGTCGTGAGTGCAGAGAATGGGCAATGGACCGCACAGAATTTGAGGTGCAACAACTGATCCAGAGTAATACACATCAAAGTTACATAGTGATCTATACTGATGGGTCAGTGGTGAGAAACAGACGGAGTGGTTGGGGTTTCATTGTGAAGGCTAATGGACGATTCTTAAAATAGGAGAGTCTGGCATATGAGACTACGACCGCCAGCATGAGAATGGAGGTGGAAGCACTCACAGCGGCATTCCGTTGGTTAGAGGAGTTTACTGCAACACACACTGTATTCATCATGGACTCAAGGAATATGCTTAGTAAGGTAGAGAAAGGAATGTTTCATGTGGAATGGCTCACCTCGCTTCAGAGGTCACAGATTGTGAGAATTTTATGGATACGCTAGACATATGGGAGTGGTGGGGAATGAACAGGATGATAGGCTGATAGGGAATGCGCCTCTTGATGATAGATTACCTATAGACAAGGGGGAGGTGGTCATGCGCCTGTGGGACCAGGTGGAGAAGGTGGAGGGACAGACTGAGAACACATATGTGGAAAGGATGAGATTGCGGGGGATCAGCAAGGGTTCTGGCAGAATATCAAACTGAAAGGGAAGACAAGGAGAACTTTCAATCAGATGGCAGTGGGAATGATTAATAGTGTGATTTTTCACTGGCTGTTGAATAAAAGGACAGAGCGAGTATAGGAATGTCCTGAGTGCAGTGATGTCAGTTCTTAGCTCAACTCAAATCAGGACACCAGATGTTTAAGAACACGTTTTCTTATCCATTCAGCCATGCTAACCTCCGTTACTTGCATTTGCGAAAATAAACATTCTTTAACTGTGATATGAGAGCAAGAGAATGGTGAGAAGAAAATGGACTGATGACATCACAGACATTGTACAGTCACACAGAAATGACTTAATCCAGTGCCATGCATCAGGTGCTGGAGTGTCATTCCTCCCAACTACGTGTGACGGCAAAAGTGGAAGATGATAATTTGTCCCTAGTAAGCTATTCTTAGAGTGATGACATATTTAAGCTATTCATCAATCTGTTGGATGCCTGGTGTCATTTATTAGCTCTTTTGTTTTACACTGTACATGGGCCTGACACGGCTCCTGCTTGCCTGTAGCTCAAAGGTTAGTCTGTCAAATATCAACATCAATGTGTGTATATTCTTATGTTGAGGGTGTGCAACATAGCTGACACGTTTCTCATGCCAGATTGTTTTGGTATTTGATTTGCCTTCTACAGACATTGAATCTCCCCTAGTGTCTACATAGCAATAGATGGGTTAGTTTATCAAGGTATTTTACCTTATCACTTGATCATTTGGCAGAGGTGGTTCCACTTTACACAAGTAGACACCCTCCCTCACACACACACTCCCGACCTCCATTCCCACTGGAGGAAAACAATGAATCTGACATTACACAGCTCGCAAAAGATCATCAACATAGTCCTAGCCAGCTGGCATAGGTGTTCATGTCTTTTCATTCTTTCTCAGGCCAGGTTGTGTTTTCATGTTTGAGCTGTCTTCCATGGACTATCCATCTCTTGATGGTGTCCACATGACAACAGGTGGGTTAGTTTATTAACTGCTTCTTAACTCATCTCTTGACCTTACGTCAGAGGTACATCCACTAAAAACAGTTAGACACACCTTCTCCCACTGGAGGAAAACTGAATGAATCAGACACAATAAATGGAAGTATTGTTTTCTTACTTAAGGTAAATACTAACAAATATGAGCCAAAGTGACACTGGGAGATGATGACTTAGCCAACAGAGATGACATGGAAATGCATTAATACACACATTCAAAAATTTGTCACAAAGAACAATTTGAACTGACTTCTTTTCTGATATAATGGATACTTACTGTTATCTTGATCTGGGTATTCCACATCTACTTCAGGTTGTTCTGACTTAATACTTACTGATAGTTTACTATCTACCAGGTCAAAGACTTTCACCTCAGTGGTCATCTCTTTAGTCCAGCTGTGAACATGGTCAGTCTGAAAGGATTGAGAAATTACATATTTCAGCAAATACAAATAAAATAGGAAAGAATAGTATACTCTCCCTTTCCCAACTTGATTTTGGTGTAGTGTATCTTCTATCTTCTTTTTCTTCTTCTTCTTCTTCTTCTTCTTCACCATCAATCATGAAAGAGAGTGGGTTGAAGTTCCGGAAGACATCACGGACAGGCACAATGTAATAATAACACAGGGTCTTGAGTGCAGAGAATGGACAGCGGGCCGCACTGAGTTTGAAGTGCAACAGCTGATCCAGAGCAACACACATCAAGGTGACATAGTCATCTACACCGATGGGTCAGGGATGAGAAACAGACGTAGTGGCTGGGGCTTTATTTCAAAGGCTAATGGACGAGTCTTGAAAAGGGTGAGTCTGGCATATGAGACTACGACCTCCAGCATGAGGATCGAGGTGGAGGCAGTAACAGCGGCATTCCGGTGGCTAGAGGAGACTACTGCACCACACACTGTATTCATTACGGATTCAAAGAGTATGCTTAGTAAGGTGGAAAAAGGAATGTTTCATGTGGAATGGCTCTCGTTGCTTCAGTGGTCAGATTGTGAGAACTGTATGGATATTTTGCCCTGGCCATGCGGGGGTACGGGGGAATGAACAGGCTGATAGGCTAGCAGGGAATGCACCTCTTGGTGGTAGTCTGCCTATGGACAAGGGGGAGGTGGTTGTAGGATTGTGGGACCAGGTGGAGAAGGCGGACGAACAGACTGAGAACCCATATGTGGAAAGAATGAGATTGCGGGGGATCGACAGGGGTTCTGGAAGAATCTCAAAACTGAGAGGGAAGACCAGGAGAACTTTTAATCAGATAGTGGTGGGAACGATTAGTGGTATGACTCTTCGCTGGCTGTTGAACGAGGGGACGGAGGACATATGGGAATGTCCTGAGTGCAGTGATGTCGGTTCTTAACTTCTTCTTCTTCTTCTGACTTCTGAAGGTGTTTGTTGACCGAGTTAATCTTCCCAGAGATTCAGAGCAATATTCCGTTTCGTACCACTTCGACAGTTTTGCTACTGACATATCTGTGGTATGAAGTGTTGCAGTCTAAATACTTCTTCATGCACCTTTAAATGTCAACCTGAATGTAGTTAAAGTAAGCTGCAGTCAACTTGAGCTTCTTGACATCTCCATAGAGCTTGTCCTCAAATGAAGCAGGTGTGGGCCAAAATATCTTTCCCTGTTCTGCATATATTGGGCATTCCTGCAGCAAATGTCTAGCTGTCATTTTACCAGTTCCACAATTACATTCATCAGCATCTCCTATCCTTAGGTTATTGAACAAGTGGTATTTCAGCCTGTTATGTCCTGTGTGGATTCTGAAGATTGCTACTTGTTCACTTTGGTCAAGTTTGTAATATGCATCATCTTTCTGGTGGCATGGATGCTCTGATTCCCATTTAGTTCTATAAGTGCTTTTTATACACCTCTTTGCCTCATTATAGGTTTTTCAGTAGTTCCCAAGCTTTTCAAGCAGAGGGCCATATCTCCTATTTTTGGTAGTTAAGTGGGCCACAACGTTAAAACATTATAAAAGCCCTGCAATATCATTTTTACCTTTCTTAACTTAAATTTTAAATCAGTTTCGAAAATCGCTATTAATGTAATTAATTTACAATTGTAACTGTTCTTCATAACCAGTTACGTAAGTTTAGATGCCAGTTTATCAATGTCTGGGCACAAGTCTGTCGTGCCCAAAGTCATACGCGCTGCAGCTAGTTTAATGTCGGTGAGTCTGGAACATTGCTTGTTTTTTATAACGTTCATTGCGGAAAATGACTGCTTGAGGCCTCTGCCACTTTCTGACAGCTGGCGGGCCACAAGTGACCCGTGGGCCATGGTTTGGGAACCTCTGGGTTATGCCTATGTTAGGCTGAGTTAGTCGTCTACCCTCTTTTGCCAGTCTGTCAGCCTTTTCATTTCCAGGTATTCTGCAATGTGATGGGATCCACTGTATTACTACTTTTTTGGATTTCTGACATAGTCCATGGTGTGCTGCTCTTAGGTCTGCTAGTTCTGTGCTGTTTTTGCTCTTCAGTATTGAGACAGCTGACTTTGCATCTGTGAAGATAGCTATTTGCTTCTCTTTATTTTCCTCCATCAAGAGCATTTCTGCTGCAGTTTTCAAAGCCTCTACCTCTGCTTTGAAGTTACTTGAAAATTTTCAAGTTGCCAATGACTTGTTTTTTGTTTTTTTCACTCCATTTTTTTTAAAATTTACAAGAATTCCTCCTCCTCCATTTTCTATTGAAATTTTTTGTTGATCCATCTGTATATGCATTGGTCCAATTGCTACTTGGGTAATGTTCTTTTATGTGGTGTAGGTCTATTTTTCTTTTTTCTGTTTCATTCTGAGTGTTCTTTTTCTCAATACCAGGAATTTTTTCTAAGATTTCAGGCAGTTTCTGCTGTCTCCAAGCTGGGAACTTGTGTGCATTGTAAATGGGTTTGACTGTTGATATGTTAAATATAGGATCTGCCCTAATTTTTCGTTTTTCAGTTTATACAAAGTTTCTACGCTTCAGTCTTCCCTTTCCAAAACCATTAAACCTTTTATACATAGGGTGGTCTGTCAATCTTCTAAATTTTTCTGCTTGTTGCTGGGCTCTGCTATCTCTTCTATCCTGCATTGGTTGTAAACAAGTGATCTTTTCTACTTCATTAATAGGTGTTGTCTTCAGGCTTCCAGTTATGATCCCCATTCCTGGATTTTGGACTTATTTTGTTAAAGTTTGACTTAGCTGCTGTTGCCCAAGCTGCAATGCCATATTCCAGTACTGGCCTCACCCGTCCAGTATATAACTTCTTGAGAACTTTCTCATCTGCTCCACACATTGTACCAGCAAGCTTTCTCATGATTGCCATTCTTTGCCTTGCTCTTATTTGATTTTTCTCAACCTGTGTCTTCCATGTCAAGGCGACGATCAAAGGTTATGCCTAGATAGTTTGGATTTTCTTCATGGCACAATATTTTTCCATTCAATACCAGCTTATGGTGCTGAGTTTTATTTGAGAGGGAGAACACTGTGCATGTTGTTTTCTCCTCACTTATCTTCACTAGCCATGATTTTGACCAGTCCTCTAGCGCTAATAAGGCTTGCTGTATTCTGCTGTTAGCTGTACCGATATATTCTTCAGATGTCCATATGGTTAGGTCATCTACAAAGGAGGATGTGTGTACTCTGGCCTGGAAAATTTTCTGTGATGTCATTTATATATGCTAGGAATAATGTTGGTGAAAGAACTCCTCCTTGGGGGACACCTTGCTCCAACAGCATCTTTTTGCTGGTTTGTCCTTGTACCTTTGTCCTGGGAGTTCTGTTCTCAAGGTAGTGGCTGATCCATTTTTCCACAAACATGCATTTTTTGCAGTTTTACTTTCTGTCCTTCCTTCCATACTTATCAAATGCTTTTTCTAAATCTATCCAGACCTCTAGTGTGTGCTTTTTCTCTTGGAAGGCATCCTCTATTTCCTGAGCTACATAGGTTACTTGATCTGTACTTTCAAAATCCTGCTTGGTGTGGCATTATGAGTTGGATTTCTTCCAGATGCCATGTTAGCCTGCCATTGATAATGCGTTCCATTAATTTTCCTACACAGCTAAGTAAACTGATAGGTCGATAGCCATTTGGTTCTTTCAGGTCTTTTCCTTTCTTTGGGACTAGTATTAGTATAGCTTCCTTCCATGCCTGTGGGACTATTCCTCTCTCCCAGCTGTAATTTAGGACTGCTAGTAGTTTCTTTTTAGCTTTAGTGTCTAGTCCTATTAGCATTTCATATGTGATTCCATCCTTTCCTGGGGGTTTCAACTTTTTCAGGGTATTCATTGCCTGTTCCATTTCTACCATTTTTAGATTTACCATCATATATTCTGCTGCTGTCTCTATATTACTATGATGTGTCTGTTTATCTTTGATTTCTTCTGCTCGGTTGTAATATAAATGTGGTTTGCACTAGCATAGTGTTCCATTAGCGCAGGGGTGTTAAACTCAATCGCTCAACGGGCCAAAACTCAAATCACACGTAAGGTTGCGAGCCGGACAGGACACTGCAGCTCTATTAAATCCATCTGCAAATTTACAGGTGCAGTTTCCACATCTATGGCAAATGGATTATGAAACAGCTCGAAATTACTTTTCTGTGCTTCAAAGTCACTAAAGCGTCGAGCGAACTCGGCGCGAAGTAAGCTAAGTTTTTCAGCAAAGTGTGCATTGGCAAACACTGTAGTGCTGACTTGGTTTAACATTGCCTGGCAACAAGAAAAGTGAGACAGGTTGCATTGGTGCATTTCTGTCTCCCATAAGTGCAGCTTCACTTGAAATGCCTTTACTGCATCATGCATATCAGTGATAATGTGATCTCTTCCCTGGAGCTGCAGGTTAAAGTCGTTGAGATGAGTGGTTATATCAGACAGAAACGCCAACTCACATTTCCACTTTTTATCCCCCAAAAATGTGGAATATTTTTCTTTACTGTCCATGAATTAACAGATTTCCTCGATCAGCTGGAAAACAATCTACTGAGAACTTTCCCCAGACTTAGCCACCGCACCTCTGTATGATAAGGCATATCACTGAACGCCGACTATTTCCTGCAAAAAAAGACTGAAATTGGCGGTGATTTAAACCTTTAGGCTCTGATAAAGTTGACAGTTTGTGTTACAATGCACATTACATCTTCCATGTTGAGGACTTTACCACACAGCGATCCTTGGTGTATGAAGCAGTGATATGCTATCAATTCACCAGTACAGTTCTCCTGCATCTTTAACCGCATCCTTCCAACTAGTCCACTTTTTTCACACACATCGCTGATGCTCCATCTGTTGTCAGTCCAATAAGTTTGTCCAAAGGCAGGTTCATGTTGGTTAAACTTTGACATACGTTGTCAAAAATGTATTTTTCTGTCGTTGTCCCATGCATGGATTTCATGTCCAATATTTCTTCTGTAACATTCAAACTGGAGTCCACTCCACGGATGAAGATGGTGAGCTGTGCAGTGTCAATCGTCATTATTTTCATCAAGAGCAAGCGAGAATGCAACAGAGTCTTTGCCTTTTTCGATCAGCTGTGTTTTCACATCAGTGGCCATCTCACAAACCCAACCAACAAACGTATTTCTGCTAAGGCTTATCTTTGCAAACATCTGCTTTTTGTCTGAACACAAGACATCACACATTTTCATCATGCAGCGCTTCAGAAACTCCCCTTCTGTAAATGGTCGGCCTTATTTTGCGATCTCCTCTGACACAATGAAACTTGCTTTGACTGCAGCATCAATTTGAGATTTTGGTGAAAAACATCTGTTGTGATGTTAGATGCCTCTTCAATTCTTCTACATTCTGTAGCTTCTGCTCTGCATTCAGGCTGTTTAACTTCTCTTGATGTTTAGTCTCACAGTGCCATCACTGATTATATTCTTTTATCACAGCCACATTATCTCCACAAATTAGACACACAGGTTTACCGCCAATACCAGTAAACATATATTCAGTCTCCCAGCGGCTTTGAAAGGCTCTGTTTTCAGAGTCAACTTTTCTCTTGGCCATTTTAAAGGCTAGCTTTGATTTTAAAAGATTGTGCATCTACTGACAGACGCTTGATTGATTCAGGTTAGCCGTAGCGGGAAAAGGTGATATAATATCATAATATAGGGCATTACACTCATTTCATTTTTTATGCGCCAATCCAAAAAGAGCATCTGAACGTTGCTAGGTAACTATAAGCAAAAAACACTAACTCACTAAACAACTTTTATTTTCGCTTATTCTGATTGAAGCGAGAGCGCTCTCAGGTAGCCTATCATTCAGAAGGCTGCTGATTTAGGAATTTGATTTGCACTTTATATCATGACCATAAAAAATATGTTTGCCTAAAATTCACTCTTGGGCCGAATATATTTGTACGTCGGTTGAGACCTCTCGGGCCTGATATGATTGTATGGCGGGCGGGATGTGGCCTGTGGGCATTGAGTTTGACACATGTACATTAGTGCATTTGCAGCCTTTTTTCCTGTAAGCAAAGCATTTCCTTGTTTAATTGTTATTTGTTTGTTTCTAGGTCCTTCATTGTTCATCTGCAGCTCAGCTGTGGAACAATTTTCCACATGAAATAAAAGACATCACCAATCCCTATACATATAATTGCAAATTATTTGAACACTATCTCAGTACGGATTACCTTCCCCCTTAATAATAGAAGTAATAATAATAATAAAACCCTAGTATAACAGCAAGTCCCCTTTTGGTAGACCAGTATATTCCACATAGCTAATAACAAGTGCCACACCAGTTATTACTATTACTGAGTCATGTAGTATTGATTTTTCATTTTCCACATGCCTTTATAATGCATATCTTTTATATTGCTGCTGTTTTCAGTTAGCCTTGAATGATGTGTGAATGGTATAATGTATGAAAGAGAGTGATAAAAGGGCAGAATGTTAAGACGGGCCAGCATGCCCAATTCTTAACCCTTTCAAAATAAAGTTTTCTTGTTGTTGTTGTTGTTATGGCTTTCACTAGTTTACATAGTTTGTTTCCATCCCTGTCAAAGTTCAGCTTTTCTGTTTTTTCCCTCCAACAATCTCTTGTTGTTTGATTTACTGTTCTTTTATATTTTGCTGAGATGTCTTTGAGAGAGATGTTTGCTTCAGTTTGTTCTCTCTCTGCTGTCTTCCTGGCATCTTCAACTTCGTCCTCCAAAATGTGTAGTTCTTCAGTCCAGTCTGGTTTGTAATTTTTCCTCACTACTCTTGGAATGGACTCAGTGACTGCCTGTATTATTGCTTTGGTTAGACTTCCCACCATTTGTTTCATGTTGCCATGTCATGTATGTATGTTTTCATAATATTTGTCTGTTAATATGGCAAATCTATTCCAATTAGCTCGTTTGTAATTCCAGTGAAACAAAGGCTTTTGCTCCTGTGGAACATACTCCATATTCATTACAAGCTTGATTGGTCTGTGGTCACTGACTGCTAATTGGTCAAGCACACGGCGATCGATTTTGTGGAGGATATCTCCAGTGCAGAAAGCTAAGTCTGGAGAAGTGGTAAACCATCTTCTAGAGTAGATGCTTGGTGTGTCATCCGCTTTGTTGAGTAGATGGACATTTGAGTCTATTTCCCAGTCCACTTCATCTCCTCTGTTGTCAGTATCTGGGTATCCCCATCTTTCTGAACAGCTATTAAAGTCTCCGACAATAATGCAGTTTGTGTTAGTTATTTTCATGTTTGAAAGTGTAAGGTCCTTATCTGCTGGGCTATATAGATTGTAAATTCTTATTTTCACGTCCTTTATCATTATAGTGTAGTGTATCCAGTATCTATCATTCTCAGATCTAGAAGAAAAACGGAGACCTCAAGTGCATGCTAAAAGATAGCTGACCAGCCTCAAATGTTCTTTACAGTGTCAAATGCACGTGTTGACCTGAATTGCATTCGTTTTTGTAATCGTTACAATGCAGTGGTCAATAGAGTATATGACCAAATTTTTACCACAGCTCATGATGTGAGCACAAGAAGGCAACAACATTTGGGGTGAACACTATATAACTGACTACGCAACTGAAACCCTATAAAAGGATAATGCTGCACAAAACAATTCAGTTCATTTTCAAGCAAACATCTATGGCATCTCTATCGATAAATTTAAGGAACATTGCTATTGGTTGAATGCATGCATGCAAAAGTCAAAGTCAGGTTGCTAGACATCTAAACATGCATCAGAGTACCATAAGTCGACTTTGACACTGGTTCCAAGCCACTGGGTCAGTTGAAGACCAGCAATAGACGACCCAGAGTGACAACTGCAGCGGATGATCACTTTATTCAGCTTTGAACTGCCCAGCCATTGCCTGCAGGATGTCATGTGTCTGATCAAACTTCAAACTGTGTGGAATAGACTGCATGGCGCTGGACTTCGGGCACAATGACCCCATCGTGGACCTGTCCTTACACACCGCCATCGCCAAAATCAACTTCTTTGGGCTAACCAGCATCGTCCCTAGGCAGCAAGCAACCAGTGGAGATGTGTCTGGTTTAGTGATGAATCTTTCTTTTGTTGCAGCGTCATGACAGTCGGAGAAAGGTCTACCATGGGTGCAGTAATGAAGCCCCACCGCATGGTGGTGGAGGTGCAATGTTATGGGGAACGATCATTTACAGTGGAAGGAGTCAATTGGTTCACATTGAAAGAGGCTTTCCCCGGGAAGGTTAACCCGGTCAACAAATACCCGCAGAAGTCGGATGTGTCAGCCTAACGGCGCAAGAACGCAACACTGCTGTAAACAGGCACAACGCAATCACGTCCGGAAAAAAAAACTCTGGATGAACGCAGAAGAAGAAGAAGAAGAAGAAGAAGAAGAAGAAGAAGAAGAAGAAGAAGAAGAAGAAGAAGAAGAAGAAGAAGAAGAAGAAGATGAAGAAGAAAGAGGTGTCAAAGACTCGAACGCAACCCCTCCACCGGGGAGAGCAGTCAACCTCGAGGTGACCAGGAGGTGATACGGTGCCCGAGGGAAGGGCAGGGGAGATGATGAAATGAGAGATGGTTAACCATTCTCTCATGAGACACGCAGGGCGTTGTTCAGAGAGTTAGCACTCTGATCACGCCAGCATCACGCCTCGTGGTAGCCACGGAGAAGTTGAGTGCCCACTCAACATACCACGGCTGCGATCAACGTGCCATGTGAGGTAACACGCACCAAGGTCAAGGTCGATCCGCGTGGTGTGTGACCACGGGAGGAGAGAACGTCAGACCGGGGACGGGACTTGTAGTGTGCACATCGTAGAATAGCGATAGGGGTTTTTTGTGTAACCAAATAGATAGAATATTAGCATAGGCGGTAGCAATTAGTGATGGGTAATTCTGTGGCTTTGTGTGTGGGTTTAATAGCGACTGTAATATGCTTGTAGCGAGCCAACGGCAATAAAATGTACCATGTATTTTCCTCGCACACGACTTGCAAGTTTTCTTGTATGGTGTGGGAGAAGTATCCGATGATGCCTGTCAGATGAGTTGTTGACAGGCGGCTTTAATGTGCCATGATATGTCAGTGAAATTTTTCGGCCCCATGTCCTTCCACCTTTGCTACCAAAAAGTCTGTTTCAACAAGACAATGCCAGGCCCCATTGTGCACAGTTGACCACGCAGTTCCTGACTGCCAACAACATTCTCACCCTTCCCTGGCCATCCCTGTTTCCAGACATGAGTCCGATTGAGCACCTGTGGGATGAGCTGCATAGACGTGCTTGTCGCTGAGATGTTACTCCAGCCAATCATCATGATCTATTCCAGGCACTTCAGGAAGAGTCGGCAGCCATCTCACAGGCCCACATCAGACGTCTGATCACATCCATGCCCAGAAGATGCCAAACTCTAATCGATGCAAGAGGAGGCCATACACCATATTAATGGGAAAGCCCCTATGCCTAAAAACTCTCGTGACCCAGATGCAAAACAAATGTCAATTGATTGTCTGAACCCCATGTATTCTTGCATGCAATTTGAACAATTAACTCATCACGTTTAAAAAGTTATTGCATATCAAAATGATGGCAATGTGTGTGCCGTCGATAGCTATGCATTCTTGTTTTGTTTTTAACAGTATACATGTAAGTATCGAACTGTCTGTAAGTATGGAACTACATATAAGTATGAAACTACATGTAAGTATGGAACTGTTTGTAATGATCAAACTACATGTAAAGTATGGAACTGTATACACGTAGGAATAGTGTATGGAAAAGGATGTAATTATGGAACACAAGAATGGCTAGAAGTATAATATAGAAAGTGAATGTAGTAAGATATATTTCAGCGTTAATTTCCTGAACATGCTATTTCCTACCAATGATAAAAACAAAAACTACTCACTTCAGAAGCTGGTTCCAGTTTTATATTGTGACTTGGTAAAAGGCTGTATGAATCCATGCTTCCTGGAGTCAGAATAATCAGTGATCACTTGACATATTGGGGATCATCTTCGACCAAGAAAAAGTAAGTGTATATTGCTTAGTAGAAACTCACCTCAACGAAAATATAGTCCTTCAAAATCAGAGGCTACCAATCTGGATGAAAGGACAGGCAAAATGGGTGGGATACTGACCCTTGTGAATAATAACATCACTGCTTCCCAAATTGAAGTTTACATGGAAGGGGCTGAGTATCAGACACTTAAACTTAAGACAGGCAACACAGACCTACATATGATCAATTACTACTGTCCAAGTGACCGTCCACAGGCACTGGACACACTACCATTAACAGAAAAAATGATTGTGTGCGGCGATTTCAACAGCCACTCGCAGAGCTGGGGCTATGATCACATGGACCAGAGAGGAGAGAGACTGGAAGACTGGCAGAATGAGAATAGATTCATCTTGATTAACAAGCTGTCTGACCCACATACCTTCTACTCGAGATCATGGCACACTATAACTATACCTGACTGGCTTTTCATTCACCAGATCTGGAGTGGAAATTTAAACAAATTATTGGGAAACAACTTGGTGGCAGTGACCATCGGCCAGTCTTTCTCACTGTGGAAAATGAGCTTGTAAGTGAAAGCAGCACCTTCTCGAGGTGGAACTACAAGAAAGCAGACTGGGCAGTGTACAAGCATCACACCAGCATACTGGTTAGAAACCTGAACACTGAGAAAGACATAAATAAAGTAGTTGAAGAGTTTGGGAAATGCATACTACAGGCAGCACAAGAAACAGTTCCAAGAGGAGCTCATAAACAATATAAACCCTACTGGAGTAGTGAACTGGAACAGTTGCATAATGATGTGGAAGTGTGTAGAAAGCAAGCAGAGGCCAAACCCAGCCAAGAGCACCACAATAATTCAATCAATCAATCAATCAATCATGTGCCATGCCGGAAAGCGTGGGCGGTCATGACTTCGCCATTTCACTCGATCACCAGTGTCGTGGATCAGCTCAGTGTTCCTGTCTCGTCCATGCCATGTGGCCAAGCCATCCAGGTATTTCTCTCGGTCTTCTCTGGTCTGTTCCCTTCGATCTTGCCAGTTGTCACTAAGTTCTCCAATCCATTTCTTCTCATAACATGTCCAAAAAATTTTGACTGTCTACGTCTAATTTCTCTAATCAGTTTACGATGTTCATTTGTCTCCTGTAGTACTTGGTCATTGGTTTTTCAGTCTGTATTCTTTGCATTTTCCTCAGAAACCACATTTCTGCAGCCATCAGATGCTTTTCAGCTTGACTGCTCATTGTCCAAGTTTCACATCCATACAAAAGAACAGGCTCTATGTATCCCCTCAACACTCTTTTTCTCGTTTCAATTGACATCTTTTTATTGGTCAGAATGTTTTTCATCTTGCTAAAGGCTACTTTCGCCATGGCAATTCTTGTTCTAATCTCTTCAAGGCATCTCCCATCAGATGTTATGACTGTTCCAAGATAATTGTACCGATTCACTTGTTGAAGAATATTTCCATTGACTTGTATATTACATTGTGGCACTTCTTTCTTCCTAGTGACGACCATAACCTGAGACTTTTTACAATTTAATTCTAATCCCAGTTGCTCACTGTGTACAACAACCGCATCTACTAATTGTTGCAGGTCCTGCGCATTGTCTGCAATTAATACTGTATCATCTGCATATCTAATGTTATTGATGTTTCGTCATCCAGTGCTGATTCCATTTATATCCTCAACATTTCTGAAAATATTTTCACTGTATAGGGAAAACAGATCTGGAGACATCACACATCCCTGCCTAACACCTCTCTTAATTGGCTGATACTGTCCCACTTCATTATCAATCATTATTGCAGCTTGTTGTTTCCAATATGTTTTTTATAAGTCTAATGTCTTTCCCATCAATTTGTAGATCTGCAAGCATATCCACCATGCTGACATGTCTAACTCTATCAAAAGCCTTTGTATAGTCAATAAAGCAAAGATGTATATCCTTGTTTACTTCTATAGCACGTTCAATAACTGTTCGCAGCATATACACAGCATTTACTGTACCCTTTCCTTCTACAAACCCGCATTGTTCTTCCCCTATTTCAGGTTGTATCTTCTTTCTCACTCTTTGCATGATAATTCTTAGCAAAATCTTTGTGATGTGACTCATTATATGATCACATTCCAAGGTTCCTGATTTCTTTGGGATTGCAATAAATACAGAGTTACATAATTCAGGTGGTATATCTCCAGTATCATATAATGTGTTCAGCAGTCTGGTGACTTGCTCTAGTCCAAATTCTTCTAAAGCTTTAATCATTTCTGTTGTGATGTTATCTGCACCGGGGGCCTTGCCAGCTTTCATATGCTTAAGAACATTTCGAACCTCCATCTCCAAAATTGGCGGTCCTTCATTATTAAATCTAATATCATACTGTTCGTCTCTGTTATCATCATAAAGGTGTTTCACATAATCTGTCCATACATGTAGAATCTGGTCCTTTTCTATTATGATTTTGCCATCTTCAGTTTTTAGACACCCTGTTGATGTACTTGTTCTTTTATTAGTAAGTTCCTGAATTCTTTTGTGCACTAATTTGGTATTTTGACTGTTGTGTTGGTTTTCAATTTCTAAGCACTTTTCCTCAAGCCATGCTTCTTTTGCCTCCTTACATAATATTCTGACTTGTCTGTGAATTTCTTCATATTTGACGGAATTATTTTTGTTGAGTCTTCTTGTTTCCATGAGGTGTAAAATTTCCTCAGTCATCCATTTCTTACGACCCACCTTCTTTAATTTTGGAATAGTTGTTTCTGCAGCCACATTGATTGAATTCTTCAACGTTTCCCATTGATCATCCACATCCTGGAATAGGATCTCTAGATCCGACAATATTTCAAATCTGTTCTGTACTTCTATGTTGAATTTGTTTTGTATTTCCTTGTCATTACTCAATGTACACAAATCATATTTAGTGTTTCCTGTTATATTCTTGACTTTCTTCAACTTTATCCTCAGTGTTCCTGTAAGTAGTCTGTGGTCACTATAACAATCAGCACTGGGAACTGTTTTTGCTATTGTTAGTGCGTTTCTAAATCTTCTGCTAATCAGAATGTAGTCAGTCTGGTTTCTGAATCCTGCTATCAGGACTTCTCCATGTCCATAATCTTCTAGAGTGTTGCTTGAACCAGGTGTTTCCTACAATCATTTCTGTTCTTCTGCCCACTCTACGAGTCTGTATTCTCTTTAATTTCTCTCACCTAAACCATAGTTTCCTACTGTGTATCTATCCCCTTGATTTCCTACTTTTGCATTGAAGTCCCCTATTATGATGTTTATTTCTGAATTTTTACATTTCTTTAATTACCAGCATGTAAAAGCCAAATTTCAAAGAGCCAAACTGCTGGCTAGACGGAAAAGCTGGCAGGAGAAAACAGTCACTGAACTTTGAAAGAGACACAAGGAAGTTGTGGAAGCTAATAAAACAACTTAACAATGAGGGCAAGGGAGAAACTCAAAAATTGCACGACATAAAGATAGAATTATCTTAACAGGAAAGCAAGAAGCTGACCATTTTGCTGACTCATTTGCACAAGATAGCAATATCGAAATTAGTCCAGAGACACAAAAAGACATTCAAGAGAAATGGCAACATACAGGACAGAATGAAATACTACATGAGGTTCTGGAGGCACCTATCACAATCAGCGAACTGGCGCTAGCCATATCAAAATTGAAAATGAGAAAGTCACCAGGAGCTGATGGTATCTCCAATGAAATGATCAGGAACCTAGGAACAGAGGCCAAAGCAAAGCTGTTGCAGATCTTCAATAGTAGCTGGACCTTAGGCAGTGTTCCACAAGCCTGGAGAGAAGCAATCATGATACCCCTCCTACAATCAGGGAATGATAGTTCCATTTCCCCCAGCTACAGACCAATTAGCCTCATCAGCTGTCTCTGGAAAAGAATGGAGCGCATCATCAATCACATACAGCAGTGGTACATTCAAAGTGAAAACATCCTTGTGCCAAGTAGGCTGGCTTTAGGCAGTGCTACTTCACAGAAGATCAGACAACCTACCTCACTCAAGAAGCTGGTGCTTGCGGCATGGATAGATCTGAAGAAAGCCTTTGACAAAGTCAGGAAAGAAGGTCTGATGAAGAAACTGAGAAACTGTAAAATCAATGGAAGAATGTACAAATGGGTGAAAGCATACTTGCACAACAGAAAAGTTTGAGTATCAGTACAGATAGACGGACTCAAGAGCAAGAAAGCATGACTGCGTCACGGTGCTACTCAGGGCAGAACGTTGTCCGTTTAAAAATAAACAAGCCACAGTAATAGAGGGCAGAATTTCTCAGCTTCCAATTTAATTGGCCGCGATAAAATCTCCCTTATCTCTTAGGTCATCATTACACTTCCTGGTATTAAATTATGTCACCAAAAAATTCATAACTCCACTTAGAATTAACGCACACTCTTCGATGAGATACCGTTGGATTCGTCTTGTCAAGCTGTATCTAACTGTTATGATTTCATAAGTAAAATCCAATTGTTAAATATTGACCAGAATTGCTACAATTATTGCTAATAAAAACTAATTTATATACGACGCGTGAACTTACCTCAAAATCTCATATTTAGGGGGAAAAAACACTAAACTAACAACACAGCAATGATCATCATTGATACTATTATTAATTACATTAGTACTACTAGTACTAGTCACCAACGAGCGAGTTAGCTTTTCAGAACACATGCGCTTGTAACAAGAAGAACGGTACCATTGCCATTAGGCATTACCATTAATAAATAATCTGATAGTAATACATAGTATATAGTTAAAATTATAAGTATAAGTTAACATATATTAGTACCCCTTTATTTTTAGGGAGAGTTTATACCGAGATATCTCGGAATAGACAGAGTAGTTTATTCCGCGATAGCTCGATAATTTCCTTCCTTCTTCCTGCGAGAGCGCTCTTTTTTATTCCGCGATAGCTCGGCCGCGATATCTCGGAATAGACAGAGTAGTTTATTCCGCGATAGCTCGGAAGGAAACCCCGGTTGGCGATAATTTCCTTCATATCAAGAATAATTTTCCAGATTGGTATCCCCAATAAAAATAATTGTGTCCCCATGCAAGAATTCTTAACTTGCGTTTCTGTACTCTTACTGTTTACAGGCATCCATCTTTGTTTACATTACCGACCTACTATTTCCTGATATTTATGTCATCATAATTCCGGTCCAAGCTGACAGTAATATGCGTTGCTTCAGAAAGACATGATTAGCCAATTCAAACACCAGGCTTCCGACTTACTGGCCTGATGAATTAACAAATAAACAAGGAAATGCTACGCAAATAAAGTGCAGGAAAACCTGGTATATGTGAAGCAGGTTGAAAAGAGAGAGGGGGAGAAAGATAACGAAGGTAGTGTGAGAGACAGAGATACGAGAAAGATGTGTTGAAAGAGATAACAAAGTGATATAGACAAGTGAGAGAGAGGGAGGGAGATATATATATATATATATATATATATATATATATATATATATATATATATATATATATATATATATATATATATATAGAGAGAGAGAGAGAGAGAGAGAGAGAGAGAGAGAGTGAGAACTCGTGTTCGGTTGGCTAAGCGCCTTTCCCAAGACAACAAAAGTAGAGGACAGATAAGAACAGAAAGACAAGTGTGCAGGTTCTTGTGCAGCCAGATAAAGACCAACACAAAACACAAAAATCCTAGGAAACACTCTTGCTGCCAAAAGCGCGATCATCAGACCTGTACTGGTTGATACCAACACATTTTTTCTTCATTTACCAGGTATCTGTTATGTGGCAACTTCAATTGGCGAATGGGACAGGTCGGGAGAGAACATACCGGGCACTGCACGTGTAGTTCCTGTACCCTGTACTCTGTCATGTAGATCCTTTACCCTGTACTCTGTCATGTAGTTTATGTACCCTGTACTCTGTCGTGTAGTTCCTTTACCATGTACTCTGTCGTGTAGATTCCTTTACCCTGTACTCTGTCATGTAGTTTATGTACTCTGTACTCTGTCGTGTAGTTCCTGTACCCTGTACTCTGTCATGTAGTTCCTTTACCCTGTACTCTGTCATGTAGTTTATGTACTCTGTACTCTGTCGTGTAGTTCCTGTACCCTGTACTCTGTCATGTAGTTCCTTTACCCTGTACTCTGTCATGTAGTTTATGTACTCTGTACTCTGTCGTGTAGTTCCTTTACCATGTACTCTGTCGTGTAGATCCTTTACTCTGTACTCTGTCATGTAGTTCATGTACTCTGTACTCTGTCGTGTAGTTCCTGTACCCTGTACTCTGTCATGTAGTTCCTTTACCCTGTACTCTGTCATGTAGTTTATGTACTCTGTACTCTGTCGTGTAGTTCCTTTACCATGTACTCTGTCGTGTAGATCCTTTACCCTGTAGCATTTATTGCTTGGGCACATCACGTTGTCTTAAGAGGAGTGATCAATCTATCTATCTATCTATCTATATATATATCTATCTATCTATCTATATATCTATCTCTATCTATCTATCTATCTATATCTATCTGTCTGTCTGTCCGTCTGTCTGTCTGTCTAACTACCTACCTATCTACCTAGAAACAAATTATTATGTAGATACGAACAGGCCACATGATATAGAAACAAACAGACCACTGATGTAGAAACAAACAGACCACTGATATAGAAACAAACAGACCACATGATATAGAAACAAACAGACCACTGATGTAGAAACAAACAGACCACTGATATAGAAACAAACAGACCACATGATATAGAAACAAACAGACCACTGATGTAGAAACAAACAGACCACATGATATAGAAACAAACAGGCCAAATAATGTGGAAACAAACAGGCCACGTGATGTAGAAACAAACAGGTCACGTGATGTAGAATTAATAATTAATAATTAATTAAGTAATTATCTAATAATTTTTTTAGTTTACGTTATTATCTATAGGATAATTACGTTATCTCTTGGCAAATTCACATTACCGGCGCCAATACCATTTCGTAAAAAACCAATGCAAGGCGGTCTGCTGCCAAATCGCCCGCAGCTGTGTTCGAACGTGATAGGCGGGATTACGAACTGCGCCTGTAACCTTTTCGCCACGGAGCCGGCGCTTCTGTGAGTACCGATCTAAATTTTTGAAAATCTATCTATTATTGTTAATTGTTCCTCGGGAGAGTTTTTATATTTACCACACTCTGCTCTTCTTGCCTGCATATACTCTAACTTTCCTTTCTGCGCATTTTTATTTTTCCCGCGACATTTTATGATTCACCAAAAGGCGTTGTTATTGTTTGTCAGCCATCTATCGGGTAACGTGGTCGTTTTATCGTGATATTCATGTGTTGTTGCTAGAGTTTGATATTTTCCTTTCTCTCCCGCGGTATCGCTGATAACCTTTTCCGGGCAAGATTAATCAAGAACGGGAGGAGGACGCCATCTTGATTTAACTGGGCTGCAGTTCGAAATAAGCTTAGTTGTTGTTTGTAACAACAATGACGATTTTATTTGTTATTAAACAGAATTGTTACATCATGTTTCAAGTTCAAAATGAGATGTTCACGAAAATGGATATGTTTTTATAATTTCTTGTAGGAAAGTGCGCTCAGTATCGTTCACAGAAAGCAGGACCGGAAAGTGCGCTCTCGCAGGAAGAAGGAAGGAAATTATCGCCAACCGGGGTTTCCTTCCGAGCTATCGCGGAATAAAAAAGAGCGCTCTCGCAGGAAGAAGGAAGGAAATTATCGAGCTATCGCGGAATAAACTACTCTGTCTATTCCGAGATATCTCGGTATAGACACTTCCTTATTTTTAAACCTCAAAGAAGAGAAGAAGTTTTGTTAGGGTCCGTACCTGGCTCAGATTAATAGTCCTGTCCACAAATTCAAATACCCACCCCACAGCACATGATAAATAAATAATTTGAAGATGATAGCTGATAGCTGCCTAAAGAGGGTAATAATGTTTTGTTTTTGTTTCGATTACACCATTACCCCTACCGCGTTCAACTTCAAAGTGAAGTCAAAATCGCACGGTTTCCGGAAATTTCAGACGACTACTTTCGGAATTTGGCCGATTATCGGAAGCGAGCAAAAATGGTTGCCGTGTCACGTGATCTTGACCGTGAATTCCCGATCGCGAAATCCGATTAAAGCACTAATTTATAGTTTTGTTGTTTTTTTTTATAGATTTTTTGGGGGGTTTTATTGTAAGTTTCAGCTGTCTGATTAACCATTTCGTAAAAAGTTAACATACTCATCATTAAGTTAAACCTCATAAATAGAATTTATCTGTTTGTTGACCACACTCAATCCACCAGTGGGTCCGGCTCAGTGGCTCTTAACCGATGGGGAAATTACCCCGGTTTCCAGGGGGGGGGGAGAGAGAGAGAGAGAGAGAGAGAGAGAGAGAATAGAATTGAAATTATTTCAAAATCGCGTTAATACAAGAATCGGTTCCTTGCTATTGTTTTCCCTCCACACTTTACAGTTCTGTACTTCTCGCCCTTCTGAAATTCGTTTTATAACGTAAGTAGACCCGCAAGTCACATTTTATGTAGACGTCTAGACCTGATCTAGCTCTAGTATGTGTTATTAAATTTTGTGTTCATTGTTGCGTATTATGTGTAGGGGCGGGGTTATAGGGGAGAAATACGAAAGGGGGGATGACATTCTGAACACATGGTGAAGGGGTCCATCCATCATGTGCCATGCCGATTAGCGTGGGCGGTCATGTTTTGCCATCTCACTCGATCGCTAGAGTCGTGGATCAGCTCCGTGTTCCTGTCTCGACCATGCCACGTAGCCAAGCTATCTAGGTATTTACTTCTCAGTCTTCCTTTTTGTCCCTTCCCCTCGATCTTGCCAGTTGTCACCAAGTTCTCCAAGTCACTTCTTCTCATAACATGCCCAAAAAATTTTGACTCTCTACTGTCTAATTTCTCGCATAATAATCAACATATCATAGAAAACATTATATTGGTGTACCCGTAAGTCTATTAATATCTTCAAGAACACACAAACTATTTGTGTACCGACCCTATCTCAGGTGGTTCTTGCATCAAACATCCGTCTATTCCTGTCGATGATGCGTCTACCTTTCAGTGTATCCATCACTCACGGTCCCTATATATTTACAACACCTGTATGCTATCCCTAACCCTGGGTCAGTGATGTCGCTAACACTCTTTTGAACTGACTTAACTTTTCTATCTGCATCTTGCACTGTTACACCGGATTCTCTGTTTAGTTTGACCTTTTTATTAAATCCTGGCCAATATAACTGGCCCACTGCTCTCTGCTGCGTACGCATTATTCATATGTGCCCTGCACATGAAATATCCTGAGCTGTTCTTATATATCGGTCTCTATGCGCTAAGGGTACTACTACTTGCCTACGTGTAGTTTTGTCATCTGAAAAACGGCGAGTGAGAATATTGTTCTTCATTTCGAAGCAAGGTCTACCCTTCTTTGATTGCTTATGTTCTACTTTACTACACCCTTGGAAACATTTGTCCAGAGTAGTATCTTGTCTCTGGGAGTCACTAAAGCTATGTTTGAGATCCATTCTCACCTGCTCAGTTGTACTATCCTTGTCCTCAGTCCCTGTGTCTACTTCGCTTGTCATCTCTTCCTCAGCTACCGTATCTAATCTTGTTTGTCTTCTAGTAACTAACGCGTTGCTTCTCACCTCATATGTTTGATACCAGTTCTCGATTTCTTCTTCTATACATTCTTTAACTCGTGGCACATTTCCAATGATCAGATCTGCCACTGGGGAGTCTAGGGCACACGCTGTCACTCTTCCTGTGACATATGGTGTTGTCACTGTGATCTCAGCTAATGGGTAAAATTCTACTGTCCCATTAAACGTTATACATCTACCCATTTTCCCCGTGTACGCTGAGGGATGTACTAAACTTTTTCTAACCCCGATGGTCGTACAACCAGAATCTCTAAGTGTTACTGCTGGACTATTATTAACAAATCCATGGTGTAGCTTCACACTTCCTCCTGCATGCACTGCTGATCCTGCTTGAAATGTGTGACCGCCCATTAAGACAGGCACACTGTCTTAATCAAAAAGAGGTTTGCATCCACTACAACTCTAATTGTTAAGTGTCTCAATTACTTGCGCTGCATTAGAGAGCTCAGTTTCTCCCATCGTACATTGATGGCTAAAATGGCCATTTTTTCCACATTTGAAACAAATGATCTCCTTTTTCCTGTTATTCGTTGGCCCACTGGATGGTTGTACATCACACTGTGCTGCCTTGTGTCTCCAGCTCCCACAATTCCAACATCCAGCATAACCATTCGGACGTCTCTTAAAATTTCCACTGTGGTATGGGTAACGTCCTGATCTGCCAAATCTGTTGCCACGAATACCATTGTCTTGAGGTCCTTGTTGCTCATACCTATGTGGTAAGTCTACACTTTTCGATCTTGGTCTGATCCAAGGATTCTGATCCTGTTTAGTGTACGCTGCACAGACTATTTCCTCACTCATTTGTCTGCCAATAGAGCTGTTTGGATGTGCAGTCATGTAGTTTTGCCCTAACTGGGACATTGTGTCTATGTCCTTTGGTTTGCGTTCTTGAAAGAAAGCCACTAAATCTGCATTACATGACGATAATATCTTATCCCATAGCATCAAATCGACTAAGCGACTGAAATCTTGTCCAACTTCTGCAAGCTCCATCCATTTATTAAATGTGTTCTTCACTGTATTGACAAAATCTGTAAAATCCTGATTTGTCTCTGGCACTAATTGCCTGAACCTTGTTCTGTATCCATGCTCAGTTAGTTTGAACTTTGTAAGCAAGCGTTGCCGCAGAATAGTATAATTGTTTCTTTCTGCCACAGGTAGATTGAACATGGTATCTACGGCTTTTCCCGTTAGATACTCACTAAGTCTCATAGCATACTCTCCTTCTGGAATGCCTAAAACCTCAACAGAAGCGTCAAATCTGTCAAGATAAGATTCAAGGTTGTCTCGGTCCGTAAAATATGGCAATTTCAATCGTTGTGACGACTGCGAAGGTCTTCTGCCTTCCTCAGTTTGACCCTTAGATGCTAGTTCTAATTTTTTTATTGCAATGTCCGTTTCCATCTGACACTTAATCTTCTATTTCTCGATTTCCACCGCATTTGTTTGTTTTAACTTTTCTAAGTTCTAGTTGCACATGTGTGTCTCTCTCTCTCTCTCTTCGTGTAGACGCTTGTTTTCCATGTCAACCTGTCTTTGTTCTCTCTCAGCCTGTCTTTGATCTGTTTCCCATTGATTATATTCTTTCACTTTTGCTTCTGCAAACTCCTGCAAATCTTTGTCCTTCAGGCCTAACCGTTCCCCTACTTCAATACATTCCATTAAAGTAGGCATCTTGTACTTGTGGACACTTAGCTGTCCGTCAGTCAACTATTATATAAAGACCCTGCTGCTTGTCTTAGTGCACCTTTCCTAAGTACACCACCACTCCCTCTATAAGTAAATTTGTAGTACTGATAATATCACTCTGTACTCACACAGTTTCCTCTGTAAGCACTAGGTAGTGAGGGGGGGGGGTATTACCTATACTCCCTCAAATATATAACAAATAGTTGTAGAAAGTTTCTGGAAATAGTGTTAGACATACATATACATACACGATTGAATGCTACACAATATGTGATGTCTATAAAACGCTACACGCACAGGCTAGTCACACACACACACAAACTGACATCGACAAGCCCATGTAAGAGAAAATTTAGTGCGCATACAAAAAAAACAACAAAAAAAAAAACACCATCTAGATAGGAGATAAATTCGACCACTCTTGCGGTGACAGCCCCTGATAGTTTGCTGTAGAATGTTTGCCCGGTGACACGATGGTGTCAGTCGACATACACAAATCCTGGTTCCAGTGCAAACCAACTGGCATTGTTTATCTAGTTCCCGTGGAAATTCCCTCAGTAAATTTTCGTTGTACACAGCCTCCCAAGGTCACCTCAGTTTGTCTTTGTAAAAATTCACCCGCATTGAATCTGGCTGTGATCTAAAGTAATGTTCCCCCTTTGTCCAGATACACTGAAAGATTTTCCTCATACACAAACACTCACCGTCCTACCTCCGTTTTTTCCATTCCTCTTCGGTGGACTAGCAATTGTCACTTCTGTGTGTGTTCCACACTTTCTCATATACCTCCCCTCCCCGGGCGAGTTTGTAAACATGTATTTCACCGCTGGCGCACCCCCTGTTTGTTACCTGCGCTGAACTCTTGACCTGTGAAAATACCGTGCAACTGTCCTCAGCGATACTGTCCCGCTAGTATCGTAACTAGCGCCGACTTTCTATCAACACGACTTTTACTCTGCTGCCGTTTTGTCTGCTCGATAATTCTCTCACAGGCGTAAACCTTGCCTCTGTACCTGTACCTGGCCTCCCGTGAACTGTGCGTTAAATCCCCAGCACTTTTGAA
This sequence comes from Cepaea nemoralis, assembly GCA_014155875.1. Taxonomy (NCBI): domain Eukaryota; kingdom Metazoa; phylum Mollusca; class Gastropoda; order Stylommatophora; family Helicidae; genus Cepaea; species Cepaea nemoralis. Next base: position 35,316 of record JACEFZ010010062.1, on the reverse strand, counting down.
ACATGCCGTTTGCTGGATACCTCAGTATTGTTGTGATTGTGCGCCCGACTAATGTCTATGAACTCAGTATCCTCTCTATATTGCACCGGGTTCCTTGACCGGACTAGCCCACATAAAAATCTAACTGTACCAATGTTGACTGTTAAACTAACGCGCTCCCAGTTACTCTTCTCTTTCAAATACCACTCAGATGTTCGTGCAATTGTTTGATTGTGCTGTCGTCTCGGACTTCCAGCGACGAGTCCCCATAAAATCTCTCTGACACAAACTCTTTTGTAACAGAATGAGATTGGTCGTTGTCTAGATCATAATGCTTCTTCTATATATATATATATATATATATATATATATATATATATATATATATATATATATATATATATATATATATATATATATATATATATATATATCCAGTAACAGTAATCCTCTAAGAATATATCCTCATCACAACCGAAGACTCGAATAACACTGCCTTCTCAAGGCCTACTTAATCTCATCCACCACAGCAGTTAACCAGCAACTCTCTTGGCCCGAACTCCCTCGATCCAACCCACTCTGGGTCTAGTCTCCACTAACTATCCGTCCTTTTTCCGACCACCGACCACCACTGTCGGGTCCCAAACAACAACTGTCTATCTCTACTGATAACCGGGCTCAGTCTTTAATACTTGGTCTCAGAATTCCCATTACTGAAAACCATAGGGCAGAAGTTTCTCACTAACTCCGCTATCATTCACTTTCCCGGACCGCCGACCTACACTTGTAGGGTCCCAAAACTCCACTGTCCCCGTCAACGTTTTTCACTGTCTTTTTAACCCTTCTTTGCAGCCCTGAACCCAACAAACTTCCCCCTTTATCTTCTTATTTTTTCTTTCCGGGGAATGCCCTTTTACCCCGTGAACTTGTTTATATTGTAGCATTGCTATCAAGGTCAATCTCTTTAATGTTATTGAACCCAGCCATGTCTCAATATCAATGATGTTTTATTTTTAAAACTATTTTTCTGTTTTAATTTATATTAATGTTTATAAAAGGTTTAATTTTTGGCTTATTGAATGTTTATCCTGTCCGGTCCGCAACCTTACGTGTGATTTGAGTTTTGTCCCGCTGACCGATTGAGTTTGACACCCCTGTTCTAAGGCATTGATAATTTTTATTGTGATGTTATCTGTACGGGTTTTTGTCAGTTTTCATATGGTTAAGAGCATTCTGAACTTCCCTCTTCAAAACTGATGGTCCTTCATTATTATCCCGATGATCATATTGTTCTTCTCTTGTATCATCATAAAGGTCTTTCACATAATCTGACCACGCATGTAAAATCTGATCATTTTCTATTATGCTTTTGCCAACTTTGGTTTTTAGGCAACCCGTTGATGTGTGTGGTCTTTTGTTAGTGATGCCATTAATTCTTTTGTGCATTAATTTGGTATTTTTAATTTGGTATATTATTTGATGAAAATTGCTAGGAAATTGAAAACCAACATGGGATGATTATTTTTGGGATGGTTGCATCTGCAGCTTGATTGAGTGATTTCTTTAATATTTCCCATTGGTCATTGACATCTTGAATAATATTTCCATATCGGACAATGCATCAAATCTGTTCTTTACCTCTACATTGAATTTATCTTTTATCTCCCCACTCTTCAGTGCCCGTAGATCAAATTTTGTGCTTCTTGGTGTATATTTGACTTTCTTTAATTTTATATGTATATTGCTTAAGATTAATCTATGGTCGCTGTAGCAGTCTGCGCTTGGTATAGGTTTTGCGACTTTTAAGGCATTTCGAAATCTTCTATCGAAGAGAATGTAATTAATCTGATATTTGATCTTATGATCAGGACCCCCCCATTTCCATAATCTCATTGGGTGCTTTTTATACCAGGTGTTTTGAAATGGAACGCATGGCTAGCGAATCCATTGTGTGGCCCGAAGTCCAAAGCGAAAGCTTACCTAGTGGATGTCGCCCGCAGACTTACCAGTTCCTGGTGTGTACTTGAGCGACCAGTGGCAAGCGAAATGCCCAACGCATGGAAGTGAGGAATTAAAGCAGCCATGAGCAGGGACGTGGCAAATCCTCGGGTGAGCCCAGTCTCAGAGCAATATGTGCCGGCTCTGCAATTATGGAAGCCTCCTTGGATAGCGGAGGAATGCCCATGATCTGCCCCTGCCTTCCCTTGAGGGTTTATCGTGATGTCGATGACCGTTCTACTTTTACCAGCTGAGATGTAGGCGACACCACAGCACTAACAGTCTAACGTCCCTCGAAACCCCGGAAAGGCTAACCCATAAAAATGCCTGCTGAAGCCAGATGTGCTGGCCTACGGGTGCAAATAAATCAGGCACAACGCAAAAAACGTGTCTTTCGTGCTAGGAGCAACTCTGACTACCTAGTTTCCGAATGCCGCTCTTGTTCGGAACAGCTCTAACTAGGTAGTTTTCGAATGTCCGTCGTGCCTGGAACAGCTCTGACAGGCACAACGACAAGCACATGTCCGAACCGAAAACTCGCTGCGTGGATAACGTCCGCAGACCTTTTTGGTTGTGCGGGAACGGCCCGGGGTGAACGAAATGCCCAATATATTGAAGTGAGGAATTAAAGCAGCCATGAGCAAGACGTGACGATTCCTTCGGTGAGCCCAGCACCAGGGCGCCATGTGTCGGCCCTGCAATTATGGAAGCCACCCTGGATGGCGGAAAATACCATGGACTGTCCCGGCCTTCCTTTGAGGGATGGCCGTTAAGTCTTCGACAGTTCCAACTTGGCCAGCTGGGTTATGGACGGTACCGCAAAAGTGAAGAGTCTCCCAGGAATGCTACCTGGTCAAAAAAGCACGCTAAAGCCGGATGTGTTGGCCTACGGGTTTCGGCCCAAGGGCGCATAACTTAGACACACCGCAAACACATCTGAAAAAACACTCCGGATGAACGCAAAGAATAAGAAGAAGATACCAGGTGTTTCCAATAATCACACCATGCTCTTTTGCCCACTGTACATGTCTGCAACCTCTTTCATCATGTTCTCCTAGTCCATACTTGCCTACTATGCATCCGTCCTGTTGATTTCCAACTTTGCATTCCAGTCACCCATTATGATATTTACTTCAGAGTTTTTACATTTCTTGAAGGCATTCTCTAAATCATTATAAAATTCATCAATGCTGTCATCACTACTGTCTGCTGTTGGTGCATAAACTTGTATGACGTTGACATCGAAAGGACTTCCACTCAACTTCACCAGTAACACTCTTTCTGATACAGTCCAATATCCATTGGTCGATCTTGCTCTCTCTGTATCCATTAAAATTGCTACTCCTCGCTGTGTTTCTCTCCACCAGAATAGATTATCCTATATTCCTCAGATGTTATAATGCCCATTCCTGTCCATCTGGTCTGACATATACCTAACAGGTTAATATTTAGTCATCTCACATCATTCTTAAATGTTATCAAATGTTCCATCCCTACTCAAAGTTCTTACATTCCAAGTTCCTACTTTCAATGTAGATACTCGTTTGCACTCAGTCGCCTGATGACGGTCTGGAGTCTCCTGGTGCACATGACTACCCCTACCGGGCGAGGCTATACAACAACAGTGAATGAATAGTGAGAACAACTGGAGGACACTCAGAACCCTTCACCATAAGATCTGGAGTACAACAAGGTTGTGTCCTGTCCTCTCTCTTGTTCATAACCTAAATAGGCAATATATGTAAAGAATCAAAACAATGTTATCCCGTAGTGAATTTGAATAACGAAGACACAAACCATTGATTGTACGATTTATTGCCTGGCATATTTCGCTGCACCTCGTCAGGTACATGCTGCAATAGTCACACAACATAGAGTAAAATAACTAGATACATCTTTCAAGCTGAAATATACAATTTAAAATTACCATGATAAACAATTGATATTGCTGTGCGAACATGTGTATATATGTGGCTTTGCCGTATGCGGTAATGTGTGTGCAACTGCTGGTTTTCTAGATGCTGCTGCTTCCATCGACGATGAACAATGATTTTAGTGGTGGACTTTTGTGTTGGCATTCTGTGGCAGCCTTATGCATGTATATCTGTGTGTGCTGTTTATTTATCGGGACTGTGGTCTGTTCAAGTTTTCACATGGGCCAGTGAGGAGAATTTTATCTGATATTCACTGGCACAGAAATTAAGCATTGTGGGGCGACCCACTGCCGTGAAGTTGAAACGGCGACTAACGACTAAGGTTCACTAAAGATAAAGGAAGCAATGGAACACACCCAGTCCAAGAGGCAAGGTTTTGCGACTAAAGCGATACACACAGGTTGTGTGGTAGACACAATCATCGGCCAGGCAGGTAAGAGCCATGGTGGTCTAGGAGATCCGTGAAGGAGGGGACGACAAAGAGATTGCAAAAGGCTGTGCAGCAGTAGCAGCAAGGTCAATGGGTGTCATGGGAGGGGACACTGTAGAAATCCCTCACATGAAAAGATAACTGATCCATGGCGCCATTGGCATTACCGTTAAGCTTTGTTGTCAGTTAGGCGGGCATGTTACCCATGTTTGTGGCGAATGGTGCTGGTAATTTCATAACCACATGAGTTCGATACCCGAGATCGTCGCCTGCCAACATGCGGGAAGAATTGGCCACCTATTTCATTTGCTCTCGGCTTACAAAATGTGATGGCGTTATCACATCATAGAACTATAGTACGAACCTGCTTCGGGATAATTTTTTTTTAATGGTTTGTTGTTGTCAGATCACTTTACAATGTCCTGCCATCAGCTGCAAGCCCTGTCAAAAGGAGATAAGACTGATGAACCAACAAGTATGTTTTGTAAAATATACGCAAATCAAAAAGACACAGACATTTAATTCACGGTTTGTCTGCATGTAAGGTGGACCCTTGGGCAAGGCCAATTCACGTCGGACCATACCAAGGTCATTCCTGAGCTGGTGGCCGTAGCGGATATAGCGAAATGCCAGCCTAACCGGAATGGAAGGAATTGCCAGGGCTGGATGGATATGGTTCCTATAAGACTAAGCTGAGCAGAAAAGGAACGATTGAATCGACTATTCTGAAGCTTGTCATCCAACCTCGAGGGCACAGATGACTATACCTAAGAGGTGTCAGGTGCGATCAAACATTGTGGTGTACTCTCCAACAGCTTGGCAGTTGGTAATGATCAAGCTAACTGTCCCGTATAAATCAAGAGAAGAGTAACAGCAAACGTACAAAACGAAAAAGTACAGCAATACGGTTGCAAGTCTGAGACAGGATGGCTATACTGTTAAGCTATTCACCATAGAGATAGGCGTCAGAAGCTTGTTTTAATTCCACGAACGATGTACTCAAACAGGTAAGTGTAAAAGGACAAGCAAATACTCGGGCACTGAAGCAATGGTGAGGCAGCGAAGAGGGCCTGGCTATGGAGTAAGCATAACGATGACTGGGACAAGGATATACAGTAAATGGTTCATAACTCTGAATACATATTTAAGTCAAAGTCCAAACGAAAGCAATCTCTCAATAAGATTGAAACAACTTTTAATGTCTCGTGCCGACCAAGGAGCCACCCACAAAAGTGAAAACAGGACACCCAAGCTGGGGATGCTACAACAAGGGAAGAACTGGCTTCCGCTGGGGGCGTGCAGGAAAGAGGGTCCTTAAGCTGTAAACGGGATACAAAGAAGGAAACATGGCTGGAGCGACGTTTATTGAGTCATAGCTAACCACCAAGGTGGAGTGAGGACAGAAGAAAATGGTCAGGGAAAGAAGTTGACTTTCCCGTCACCAGTTGTGCAGTGATAATGTTGGCTTATACACCTGGTGCACAGAGTTCATCTCTCCGAGAGTTGGATGACTTCTGGCAGACACACATAGATTTGTCAATGCGGGATAAATTTGATGCATGAAAAGTCGTGAAGGTGGATATGTGAATTCCTGGGAGTCATCACCCAGGTAGGTCTGCCCCCTCTTAGTGTAAAGAGGGTAAAGGGGTCAGACATTTGGCAAGGGAAGACTGCTTCTGATTATCAGAAAACTGCCATACTTGCTCTGCAACAGAGGGAAGACTTCTTCTGATTATCAGAAAACTGCCATGCTTGCTCTGCAACAGAGTTTTTACCTTTGTCGATGATAGATATCAATGATAGCTGAGAGCTACACATGGTAACACTATCATAACACAGGCTCACCACATAATCAGAATTTGACAACACCTCATGGTATATTAGAATTTTAACAACAGTACATCATATGAAACCAAACAATTGCAGATTGTGTAATGGCAGTGTAGTTTAATAGTTGTCGTTCATATATATAATTAATGAACAAACATTGCAAGACATTGTATCCAATTTTATAAGAAAACGCCGTTGGAACTACATCGGCCATGTACTCAGAATGGACAAGATAAGACTCCCCAACCAAGCCCTCTTATGGACACCAGTAGGGAAAAGAAAACGGGGAAGACCAAGAGAAACCCTGCGTAGAATCATCATCAGAGAAGGCTCATTCAACGGCCAAGTGAACATCCAGGATCTACAACAGGTAGCAGCGAACCGCCGGACTTCTGCCCTATGCGCCGCTTTAGGCTCAAGAGGAAGGACTAACTAACTTTATGTTTGCCATTGAAATTATTAGTTAGTTAAAGTCTAACTTCCACTCTTTATTGACAAAGTTAGTATTAAAGTCACATTCAATGCTCTTCATCTATAGGAACATCAGTATTTCTTCTCTGAGGTCCCACACTCACCTCAAAACCTTGCAGAGACTCAGCCATCGAACACTGGTGTGGTACAGAACATCGGAATGTTCAGTTTCCAAATCGTCAAGTAATGCCTTGAACTGTCTGTGATTAAGTCCTCTTGATCTGATGAGGTTGATGACACTGACCACTTGGTCAATAACATGCTTGATATTCAAAACCGTTTTACACAGACTTTCTTGATGGATCACACAGTGAAGTGGTAATAATGTGTGGTCAGGATATTCTGCTTTAATCATATCACTTATCAACTTTACCAGACCTATATTTTTTTCCAGTCAAAGTACGAGCTCCGTCCGTTGTAACACTTGCCATCTTGTTCCAAAACAACCCAGTTCTTTCAATACAGTTAGTAACAGTATTGAATATATCAAGGCCTCTGGTTGTGTCTTTGAGTGACTCAACACTCAGTAACTCTTCAGTGAGTTTGAAAGAAGTGTTTATTCTCCGTATAAATATCAATAATTGGGCAGTATCATGTACATCAGTACGCTCATCCAATGCAACAGACTAACACAAAAATTGTTTGCTTGCATCTTGTAGTTTATGCATAAAATTTTCACTTATCTTGTCAACACGTCTGACCACAGTTCTATTTCATTAAGCAATGTTGTCAAATTTATTTTTTGTTTTGTGTGTGTGTGTGTTTTGGACACAAACGTGGAAATAATTTATAACAGCAAAAAACGTTTAAGCAAAATAAAATAATTTTATTGACCGGAGAAATATCTGTTTTTCATAAAATCATCCTTATTAAAGTTTTACATGTCAATAAATATTTCTCTGTATTAAAATCGATAAATTCACATTTTAGCATTACATTACGAAGGTCAAGGACTGTTTACAAAAATAGAAAATTAGAAAGAAATTTTATCAAAAATGTTAAAACAATCATTAACGGTACATAAAATTCTGTAAAATTCAACAAAATAACTTAAAAACAAAGTAAAAATTTTATTTCTAAATGCCCTTGAAGGGCCGCATAATATCAGTTGCCGGGCCGCATGTGGTCCGCGGGCCATAGTTTGTCCACCCCTACTCTAGAGTAAACAAGGCAGGCCGAGAGAGAGAACATGCTGCGTGGGCAACACATGTTCTCTGAAGCTATGCCCAGGCATTGTGCAATGGAATGTTGGCCAAATTCCAATCCACATACTTTCGTCTGTCAAGACGGCAAGGTGCCACTCACTACTGGACAACATCTCTACATCTATTTGATAAATTTCTCTGAAAATTTCTGTTTTAGATCAAATCTTTCTTTCCTTAATATTTCATTTGCTAACAAAAACTATTGATTTCTAATGATAATTATATAGCCCCCTGATCTCTTGGTAGTGTGATCAATTTCTTAGCCTTTTCAGACAAGAGTGAAAAGATAAGAGACCCAGAGTAGAAGTTGAACGTGTTAAAAATTCCTAAAAAACTTGGAAATCACAAAAAGTAGGCCACACGGCCATTGTCAGTGCTCCTGTCAAACTGCAGTGTCATGGGAAAACATTCTACTTCTGGAGCTACTGACATTAATGTTGTGATTAGTCCTACAGTTTATTATCACATACATAATGTCCTCACAAATAATATTCTTACCTACTGGATTATGAAGAGTATTATGAAGACAACAATAACTGCCTTCAAAAATGGAATTCAATGGACTTCATAAAGCAACCTAATTATTTGGATTTCACAGATGATATTGCACTCTTGTCACACACAAAATCAAGATAAACTAAACATGCTTGTTGATATGTACCATCAATTAGATCTACAAATGCATGGGGAAAAGACAAAAATAATGAGATTAAACAAAGAAAACAACTACCCTTGGTGAAACCTCACTTCAAGAGGCGCAGTCATACGCATATTTAAATAGTAATTTAGACAGAGGTTGGGGAACAGATACAGATTTAAGAATAAAGATACAAAAGGCAAGAGAAGCTTTCGTGGTACTAGGACATTTGTAGAAGCAAAAAAAAGAAAAAAAATTAAACTTAGCACCAACCTTAGAATATTGAACCCTAACATTAAATCAGTACTAAAGTATGGATCAGAAACATGGAAAGTGCCTAAAGGAATTACTTCTTATCTTTTAAAAAAAAAGTTAGTTGTATATCCTTTACAGGACGTCAGTCAACCCCAGCTTTTTTTGGCTGTTTGTGATCTCTTGGCAGTAGTTTGCCACTGCTTTCTTAACGGCTGGCACCCATACCATTTTATAAAAAACCTAACGCAAGGCAGTCTGCTGCAAAATCACTTGCAGCTGTGTTTCAAATGTTGTTTGAAAAAAAACTGCGTCCGTAACCCTTTTGCCACGGAGCTGGCACTTCTTATAGTCAATGCAATATGGCATTGGTGATCATGTCAGCTCACAGCCCTCAATCTTGTGTGCTGCCTATCATTTCTGATACCGAAGCTCCTCCATGCCACAATGTCAAACTGTCTCTTGGTCTCCTCCTGCCTCTCCTCCCCTTCAGTTTTCTCATTGCAACGACATACTCCTGCTTCTCCTCCCCTTCAGTTTTCTCGTTGCAACGACATACTCCTGCTTCTCCTCCCCTTCAGTTTTCTCATTGCAACGACATACTCCTGCTTCTCCTCCCCTTCAGTTTTCTCGTTGCAACGACATACTCCTGCCTCTCCTCCCCTTCAGTTTTCTCATTGCAACGACATACTCCTGCTTCTCCTCCCCTTCAGTTTTCTCATTGCAACGACATACTCCTGCCTCTCCTCCCCTTCAGTTTTCTCGTTGCAACGACATACTCCTGCCTCTCCTCCCCTTCAGTTTTCTCATTGCAACGACAGACTCCTGCCTCTCCTCCCCTTCAGTTTTCTCGTTGCAACGACATACTCCTGCTTCTCCTCCCCTTCAGTTTTCTCGTTGCAACGACATACTCCTGCTTCTCCTCCCCTTCAGTTTTCTCGTTGCAACGACATACTCCTGCTTGCCCCTTCTCAGGACATGCCCAAAGACTCAACTGTCATCTTCAAATACAAGTAACCAATTCTCATTTAGAGTCAACTTCTTTCATGATAGCTTCATTGCTCTGTCTATCCATCCACATGTTCTCATTGTTCTTCTACAAACTACATCTTCGTTCGCAGTTTCAATATGATTCTTAACCTGTCTGCAAATTGTCCATGATTCACTTCCACACACATGATGCTATTTTAATCACTAGATTGTTCATACTCCATAGTTGTGGGTTCAGGTGAATGATAAAACTCGCTAACGATGACACCCTTTCTAGTGGTGTTGATCAGCCATGCATCAAAGTACACTTGTTCCTGCAGCAAGGTGATGTCATCATTTGGAGGTGACAGGTTTGAATCCCTATGGGATAGGGTAAATAGTGAGGGATAGTACCTGACGGTGAGTGGCAACCACATCCCAAGGGATAACCAGGATCCTATTTGGTTCCCCCTCTCTTTATCTAGCTCATGTATGGTTCCACGAATACAGCTTGTGTACAGTGGTGGCCATACCATGGGCAACAGTCTTGGCTGACTGGCTAAACTACATCAGTGAAGTAGGAGTAATATAAGACTATGGGAACATCTATCCTTAGTACACAAAAGACTGGGACGGTGAACAAGGCAGATGGATCTAAATAGATCAACGGCTTCAAAAGTGAAATAGCAGAGTGTGTGGCACACATGAGGCATGCTCAGGACATGATAGTGAACATGGCTGGCCATCGTGGAAGAGATTGGGACCTCACCACGTAATATCCCAAAGACAGCAATGGTAACTCAACAAGAAAACAGTGACACGGGTAATTCTTGGCCCCCTGGAGATGAACCTGTTGTAAATATTCTCAGGGAAGAGACTATTCCTATATTGAATAAGGACGAATGCATCCCAAATTCTTTTGAAAGGGTGCATTCTGACAATACCTACCTGAAAAGTAGAATAGAAGTCTAATAATTGGTATATATATATAATATTCACATTGTGTTCGTCATCCTTTCGTGTGCACTTTCCGCAACTGCAAGCGCTAACAAGACAAGTCACCTGAACAAGTCAAGAAGCCTGATATGGGGGGAAATGGCATGTGGCAAGAACACCAAAAGACACGTGGCAACCAAGATGTGCAGCGTGGGAGCCAACAAGAAGACGAGTGGAGAGAATCTACCTGCGAGCTGCAGCAAACAACAAGAACCTCAAGCAACCTCTAACAAAGCTACCACTAGGAAGGACGACGACAACCCACCACAAACAAGAGCCAAACCTACGGAGAAGCAGAGGGAGGAGAAAGACACCAGAGTCGGAAACACCGACTCACCGACAAGCAAGTGGGTTGTCAAGCGTTTCCAAGTGGAGCTATCAGACGAAGAAATCCTGAAGCAGCTTTGAGAAGAGAATCTCCACATCCGTTTCTTGAAGGCTTCTCACCTACTCCAAGATTCCTACAACCTTGGCAGTGGTGACCACAGAGGGCAGCGAGATGCCGACCATAGTATCAATCAACAAGAAAATACAACAGCCAGAGAGATTCATCCCAAGAATCACTCAATGTTCAAGATGTCAGAGGGCCGGTCACAGCAGAGCAGCATGCCGCAGTAAGACAGAAATATGCTGGTACTGCGCCGATCACGCCTTCAAGGAGTGTCTGCTGGCCAAGCTGGACACGGACTTCCGAGCACCCAACAACAAAAGAAAGTGCAGCAACTGCCTGGGCAAGCATGGAGCCCCTTAGGCTGTCCGTACCTTCAAAGACACAGAGACGTCTTAAAGTTCGCCATCAACACAAAGACACCATATAAGGACGCAATGCGGAGGTGAGATACAGCCACGGGTATATCACAAGCTGAAAGAGATCAACTGCAAAACCAGATAGACGAGTTGAAGAAGCAAGTCAAGGCACTTCTGAAATAAAGGAGATCTATCAAATCATCAAGCAAGAAGTGGAACATATGGCACTGATAAAGAAGGAGAACGAAGAAATCCTACAAACCATTAAATCAGAGCGAGAACTACAGAAAGCTGAAATGTAACTTTTCTAAAACAAACCAACAGAAGCCATACAAGAAACGACAGAGAAACCGCAAGATGAAAACCAAGAGACCAAGCCTGAACCGCAAGCTAAAGCCAGCAGCCCAACCATGACGCCCAAGACATCCAAGGGGAAACCAATATCCCGCCAGACATCCGAAGAAAACCGAGATGAGCACCCTGAGGACGGCATGGAGAGGCCCCGGGGACCTACCTTGGAGGAGTTGCTAGATTCGGCAAGGGAGCAGGCAATTGAAGAGGAACTCGCGAACAAGGAATTCAGAATCTGCTGGGAAGAAAAAGAAAAGAAGAAGCCCAAGAAACTCAGAGGGCAACCGATACAACACCCAGATAGAATCTATGACTGTGAGACCGGATTCAGGTACCATATAGACAGAGAGATCATCCCATGGCTGTCCACGGAGGAAGACTGTGAAAGGAAACAAACTCTTTATCGAAAATGAAAACAGGCGGAAGAAGGAGGAAAATGACAACATCGAAAAGCTCCTACAAACAATACACAAAAAAGGAGACAAAAAGACCAAAAAAGTCATTATAGGGACTGCACCCAGCCAAGCCAGATGAGCCAGGAGCCAGCACCAACAAAGAAAACCACAAGAGGAGACGGGCACAAAGGATAGCCGCCGACCAACCCCCCAGCTGATGTCACAGACACAATCGCTTATGCATCCGGTCCGAAGGAGGACTACTCGTAGGAGCACACAAAACAAGAAAAAGGGCTAAAAACCCACATGCCAAGTTATGGATAAACAATGAAATCTTGAGCACAATGACTCATAGAAGAAAAGCAAAGAACACTCCAGAAAATATATTAATAGATAAAGAAATACATCACATGTGCAAAGTTGCCAAAGAAAAGGGGTTGCAGTAAAAATGCAAAGAAATAGAGGATCTGGAAATAAAACAACTTGAAAGAATTAATGAACAAATAAAAAGATTTACAAAGAAGAAAATTAATATAACAGGAAACATTTGTATCAGAGGGGAAAATTGAGAAATTATAATTGATAACACCGACATACTAAACAGATGGACAGAGTACACAGAAGATTTATTCTGGGACAGCAGGGTCAATAAACCAACATTGTATAATACTCAAGATGGACCAAACATATTAAAGGCTGAAGTAGAGAAGGCTATTAAAAAGATGAAAGAAGGAAAGGCTGCAGGTCCTGACAAGATAACAGAGATGATACAATCCTAATCCAGCTTTGACAATGATACTATCACAGAATTATGTAATGATATATAAAATACTGGGTCCCCAAGGACATGAAAACATCCATTTTCATCACACTACTGAAGAAGCCAAGAGCTGTTGATTGTGAGGATTACAAAACTAATAGTTTAATGAGCAGTAAGTAAGGCAATAACATGGCTCGAGACACAGACATTCACTAGGGCATGTTTCCTTAGTGACTCAATGAGCATGCTCAAGAGGACAGAGATGGGGTGGATCCGAAGAGAGTGGTTGCTGTCTCTGGAGCGGTCTCGGCTGACAAAGATTAGTTTCATCTTCATGCCAGGGCATGCAGGAGTACAAGGAAATGAGCAGGCTGACAAGCTCGCAGGTAAGTCACCATGGACCAGGCTGACATTCTGAATGCTCTATGAGAAGTAAGACTTGTGCGAGTACCAAGTGATGACTACGAATCTACAACCATGGTCAGACTGTGAGAACAGCAAATCAAAAGAGAGGTGGCCAAACAAGTACACTACGCAGGAAGCCAAAGAAGATTGATAAACCAACACAGAACTGGCGTCGTTAGCCGCTACACGCTGCGGGATTTGCTGAGGGGATCTGAGCACTTATGGACTGAATGGTTCGATGTGCAATGAGGATGATCTGTCGACTAACTAACTAGCTAGCTTAATGAGCCACATAACTAAGATACTACTCAAGGTCATACAAGAAAGAATTCAACATAAAATAGACGAGGAAGTGGCCGAAGAACAATTTGGGTTACGCAAAAACAGCAGCACCAGAAAAGCAATTATCTGTTTGAGGATGTTAACACTTTGCTGACCAGCAAAAAATATATAGAAGTTCAGAGAAGTATATATGTTTGTTTCATAGACTACAAGAAAGCTTTTGATAAAGTACAAAATGAACGACTAATTACATGCCTTCAAGATATAGGAGTAGATGGAAAGGACATCAGACTTATTAGTAACTTGTACTGGGAACAAGTGGTGTCTATTGGATGTGGAAATAACTATTCTATAGAGATAAAAAGAGGAGTATGGCAGGGATGTGTGCTGTCCCCAAGCTTCTTCAACCTATATACAGAAATAATTTTTAAACAAGAACTGCTTGGACTTAACATCAATGGAAGAATCATAAACAATCTTAGGTATGCTGACGATACCATGTTACTAGCAGAAAGCGAGCAAGAGTTACAAGACCTAGTGGAACAAGTAAACAGGCAAAGTGTAGAATGCAACTTAGATATTAACATCCAAACAATGAAAACTATGAAAATTAGCATTGGAAAGGAAAGGTCATTAATGAACATCACAGTAAACGGGGAGATACTAGAGCAAGTAACAAGTTTCTCCTATCTTGGATATATAATAACAGATGATGGCAGAAGTGAAATAGAAATCAAAAAGAGAATAGGAATGGCCAAAAATGTTTTCAATAGCATGAAATCAGTATTAACATCTAGAGAGGTTAACAAGCACTAAAAATGAGAATTGGTATATGCTACGTAAACTCAACGCTACTATATGGCACGGAAGCCTGGACATTGAACAAGCAACTAGAAAGTCGAATAGAGGCCCTGGAGATGTGGATATACAGACGAATATGTCATATGCTTGCTTGCGTTATCTGGCTATGAACTCCAGTATGTTGGATGAAGACATCCTGTTGTCCAACATCAGTGTGATGTTTGCGTGAGTATCCATTGTCCCATGTCTGGCTTATTGGTGTGCAGAGTGGTGGTTCCTTGCCGTGCAGGCAGGTTCTCTCCGACTTCGGTAGAATCAGCGATCCTACTAGGTTAGCCAGGACCCCGAAGGGACCTGTTGCCCAGGATGCACGACTAGAACATGCTAGTAGGTCTTGGCCAGTATAGAACCTGGCCCTGGTGCCTTGGAAACACCTCTGCATCCCAATATGTCATATTTCATGGAAACAAAATGCAATCAAATGCTGAGGTTCTAGAAAAGCTGGGAATGAAGACAGCTGATGAAAGAAATAAAGAGGAGGCAAGTGAAATATTTTTTTTAACCCTTTTACTCCGGCCGGGCCGAGAAATCGGCCATCTCGTAACGTCACATGACTATTGAAGACGACGCACGGCCGATTTGATCGGCCGCGCTTGTAAGAACTGCTTTGATTGGTTTGCTTTTAATAGTACAGACCAATCAAATGCTTCCTTGCAATCCTCAGCCATTTTAGCTTGCAAATGGCCATTTGGTTAGCGTGATTCAAACAAGTGGATATTATTTTGTGCTTTCTTTGTGAAGTAACCCAGTTTTTCGTGGATTTTTTATTTTTAAAATGGCCAGCTTTGAACCCGAAGACGTGCTAGCATTGACTAGCTCCGAAAGTAGCTATTTTGACAGTTCAGGACTGTCAGATAGTTACAGTAGTGATACAGAAAGTCCCCATGAGGATTTTTACCTCGTGTCCCCGTGGTTTTGTGTATTGGGAATAAAGAGGATCGTGTTCATCTATATCCATTCATGGCGATGTCCGGACCAAAACAAATGTCACCAGATGATAGCCCACCTATTACAAATGTCAAAAGGGACTTCATGGTTGTTGTTTTTTTAACCTATAAGTGTTTAAAATTATTCTAAAGTGGTGTAGGTATTCAATGAGGAAATTTTAGGTGAGTACCATTTAAAAAAAAATATTTAGTACCAATTCATACATAGTGGTATGAAATATTTTATTTTTCACAAAATACAAATGAGGTCACCAAATTTGCATAAACATGAACAAAACAACTTCAATCATACACAGAAATAAACTTTACTATATCCTCTTTAAGAATATATATACTTTTATATACATATATAGGGTTCTAATATTTTTTTTGAATTTTCAAAATTGTCACTTCAGTCATTTCTGTACTCCAAAAAAAAATGGCTCCGCCTTCTTCAGAGGGAAAGCTAAATTTGGCCCAATGTTGTTCCGTCCTAAAAGGGTTAAAAGACATGATACTCTTATAAAAAACATACTGGAGGGCAAGATTGAGTGCAAGCGAGCAAAAGGTAGACAACAATACAAGTGAGAAGATAACATCAAGAGACAGACAAACATCAGTCTGACAGAATGTAGTATAGTCAGGGCAAGAGACAGACAGTGTTGGAGATCCATTGCAGCCAACCTTCATTGTGGAGATGGCACCTGATTGATTGATTGGGGCAACTATAGCTTTCAATTTTTGTGTTGACTGGTGTGTCCTATCTTCTCTTTCTCCTACTTCTGTGAGTGTCAATCAATACTCGTGAATTAGTTATTGTGCTGTCTTTGTGACCTCAATTGTTCATCAACAATTGATATTTCTGTGATGTCAGATGGCTAGATTTGACAACACATACACTACAATTATCACACACTTGTAAGGTCTTTTTGTAGTAGATACATTCTTATCGCTTTCCAGATTACTACAAGGTCTGTTAAAAAAGTATTGGATCTTAATTGTTCCCAGGAAAATAAATTAAGAAAAATAAACAATATACCGTACTGGATTAGTGAACTAGAACAGCTGCATAATGATGAAGTGTGTGGAGGACAAACCCAGCCAAGAGCACCACAATAAATACCAGCACACAAAAGCCACATTTCAAAAGGCCAAGCTGCACGCTAGACGGAAAAGCTGGCAGGAGAAAACAGAGTCACTGAATTTTGAAAGAGACACATGGAAGTTGTGGAAGCTAATAAAACAACTTAACGATGAGGGCACAGGGAGAAACTCAAAAGATTGCACTACATAAAGATGGAAACATCTTAATAGGAAAGCAAGCAGCTGATCATTTTGCAGACTCATGTGTACAAGATAACATCAAAATTAGTCCAGAGAAACAAAAGGTCAACAAATGCCCGCAGAAGTCGGATGTGTCGGCCTAACGGCGCAAGAACGCAGAAGAAGAAGAATGAAATAGTACATGAGATGCTGGAGTCACCTATCACAATCAGCAAACTGGAGCTAGCCATATCAAAACTGAAAATGAGAAAGTCACGAGGACTGATGGTATCTCCAATGAAATGATCAAGAACCTAGGAACAATTGCCAAAATAAAGATGCTGCTGATCTTCAATAATTGCTGGAAATTAGGCAGCATTCCACAAGCCTTGAGAGAAGCAATCATGAAACCTCTCCAAAAATCAGAGAAAGATAGTTCCAATGTCTTCAGCTACAGATCAATTAGCCTCACCAGCTGTCTCTGCAAAACACTGGAGCACATCATCTCACAGACTGCAGGGGCACATTGAAAGTGAAAACATTCTTGCACCACAGAAGGCTGGCTTTAGGAAGTTACTCTACGGAAGATCAGACAATCTACCTCTCAAGAAATTGAGGATGCATTCCAAGAGAAGAAACTGGTGCTTGCAGTATGAATAGATCTGAAGAAAGCCTTTGACAAAGTCTGGAATAGAAGATCTGATGAAGAAACTAAGAAACTATAAAGTCAATGGAAGAATGTCCAAATGGGCGAAAGCGTCCTTGCACAACAGAAAAGCCCAAGCACAGATACAGCACTCAAGAGCAAGATAGTACTAATGCATCACAGTATTCCCCAGGGCGGAGTCTTGTCCCCCACAATTTTTCTTATCGTCATTAATGACGTTGTTGCTAAACTACCACATGGAATTAAAGTGGCAATGTACACTGTTGACCTGGTCCTATGGAGCACAAATGAACAGCATCAGTGACCACCAGACTTGCTACAAAGAGGTGTAGATACATTAGCTGCATGGGCAAATAGATGGTGTGTCAGCATAAACATTGACAAGTGCAGCACCACCCTATTTACCCCCTCTAAAACAAAAGGCAGGCATCATACAGATAAATGGAATACCCCTAAGAGAAGATAAAGAACCAACATACCTTGGAGTAACATTTGATGACAGGCTGACATGGAGAAAGCACATCAACAAAGCAGTAGCAAAATCCAAGGAAAACAGCCATCCTGAGGAAACTAAGTGGAACCACATGGGGAGCCAGTGGGAAAATACTTAGCAAAGTTTATCAACAGAGCATACGACCACACCTGGAATACGTGTCAACTGTGTGGTGTACTGCATCACAAACCACACTAAAAAGAGCTGGACAAGGTGCAAATCAAGCACTTAGAGTCACCACAGGAGGGATGAGGTCTATAGTAGAGATGGAATAAATGGGGAGGATACAAGCAATGAGAGAGCGAATAGATATGAAAATGCTAATACAAGCAGAAAAGTTCCTCAGTTTGCCAGGCCACCCTATGAAGAACATATTTAAAAACCTAGCTATGGGGTGTTTGAAAAGAAAAGCAGTTTTATCTTCCAGGCCAAATGACTCTGCAGAGAAATCATCAATCGCCCACAGTTGATATCCCCCTGAAAACTATTTCAGAATGAACTCCATGGAAAAAAGAACATAGACTATCACTACAAATCCAGAGAAAAGTGAAAGCAATATTGGCAAGGAAGAACTGAACAGTGTACAATGCAGAACATCCACTCTCAGCTTCCTTGATGAAGAATACCCACAGGACCTCTGGATCCGAGTCTATATCCAAGTGGGTCAGCACAAAATGTTGTTCAAAATGGAGGAGTAGGAGCATACATAAAAATACCCAAATAAAACTAGGAACATGGCCACAGTAGCAACAGGAAAGTACTGCCATAACTATGATGCTGAAATTGAGGCAATAAAGACAGCGATAGAGAAATTACTAAATACCAGCAATGGTGCACAACCTGTGGTGCTATTGACAGATGCAAAATCAGTACTTGAGGCTCTCCTGTCAGGGAATTTGCCAATACCACAGTGGATACCATCTGACTGTGGAGTACCCAGAAATGAGAAAGCTGATCAACTAAGGAAGGAGCAATAAAAGAAAGAATGAAGAAACTTTATTTTCGAAGGGTCACAAATTGGGCCCTTCCAATCACTTATTTTTCGTTCATCATTTGTGCATGATACATTCACATAGGAAAAAACAATTGTCACATGAATGTTGCAAACATAATGAATATTACCATATTATGAGACAGGCAGGCATGCAGACACACGCATATTCATAAACACACACATATAATCCAGCATACATATTTACATTATTTACACAAACTCTCATAGTTATCCATCCATCTATCATGTGCCGTGCCGGTAAGCGTGGGCGGTCACGTTCTGCCATCTCTCTCGATCACCAGAGTCATGGATCAGCTCCTTGTTCCTGTCTCGACCATGCCACATGGCCAAACCATCGAGGTATTTACTTCTCGGTCTTCCCCTTCAATCTTGCCAGTTGTCACCAAGTTCTCCAAGTCATTTCTTCTCATAACATGTCCAAAATAATTTGACTGTCTACGTCTAACGTCTCTAATCAGTTTACGATCTTAATTTGTTTCTT
Source organism: Cepaea nemoralis (assembly GCA_014155875.1). Classification (NCBI taxonomy): domain Eukaryota; kingdom Metazoa; phylum Mollusca; class Gastropoda; order Stylommatophora; family Helicidae; genus Cepaea; species Cepaea nemoralis. Next base: position 15,969 of record JACEFZ010010062.1, on the reverse strand, counting down.
GAAGGACTATGTTCATTGGTTTTTCTGTCTGTCCATGGTATTCTTTGCATTTTCCTCAGAAACCACATTTCTGCAGCCATCAGATGTTTTTCAGCTTGACTGCTCATTGTTCAAGTTTCACATCCATACAAAAGAACAGGCTCTAAGTATCCCCTCAACACTCTTTTTCTCGTTTCAATTGATATCTTTTTATTGGTCAGTATGTTTTTCATCTTGCAAAAGGCTATCTTCGCAATGGCAATTCTTGTTCTAATCTCTTCAAGGCATCTCCCATCAGATGTTATGACTGTGCCGAGATAATTGTATCGATTCACTTGCTTAAGAATATGCCCATTTACTGCCACAGTTGTGCACCCACTCAATAACACACAAATGCACACTCCCTTGCATACACATATACTTACTCCCAATCACAAACTCACTAACAAAAGTTTACTTATACACACGCGTGCACACGCACGGTGTTCCCGTTACATACCACAAAAAAAGAAAAGAATGATCAAATCAGTCAGAAAGCCACCAACAACTGCTCAAGATGACTACCATGTTATGAACAGACCAAAAGAAATACTTATTCTGCACCTCTATAGATTATGCAACCACATGTATACAAAATTCAAAATTGGTGAATCAGCCCTTTGCACATGTGGATTGGCGCCGCAGACAGCACATCATACATTCCAAGACTGCGCAAAATATAACATATCTAGGCAAACCTTCTGGCCTACAGAAACAACAGTGGAAGATAAACTCTATGGACTACTGAGTGAACTAACAAAGACAGTACAGAAAAATTTCAAGTGAACGAAAGAAGAAGAAAAATAACAATGAAGCCACCCATTCTTGTCTGATTCTTCATCTGATTCAGATGCAGTCACCCATTTTTGTCTGATTCTTCATCTGATTCAGATGAAGCCACCCATTCTTGTCTAATTCTTCATCGGATTCAGACTTTCATGGCCAAACAGAATAGTCCTCTGGTTTATGAAGTCCCCTACTCTCCTTTTGACTTCTGGCTGTTTCCCAAGCTGAAGATGTAGCTGTAAGGGAAATGATTCAGGTCAAAGCAGACTTTATTCAGAACATGATGGCCATGCTGTGCTCTATTTCCAAAGATGTCTTCCTGAAATGTTTTCAACAATGGCAGCAAGACCGGGGGAAGGAAATTACATTGAAGGGAAATTATAGTTTCAGACCTCCAGATAAGTCATTGAAATTTTCTCTGCCAAAGATCCAATACATTTTTAACAGACCTCATAGGAATTGTAAAACATGTATCACATTCACTTTCCTGTATGTGTTCTCTTGCATATCTTCAGATTCATCCACCTCAATCATCACATTCGTAAGTTCTCTCTTGTTAACTTTAGATTGCTAGCTGAAGCAAAAGATGCACCACAATCATCAACCACAGTTGTACGGTTTCTCTCTTCTATATATTCTCTTGTGTTTAATCATCCCATTAGCTGAAGCAAAAGATGCACCACAATCATCAACACAGTTGTACGGTTTCTCTCTTCTATATATTCTCTTGTGTTTAATCATCCCATTAGCTGAAGCAAAAGATGCACCACAATCATCAACCACAGTTGTACGGTTTCTCTCTTCTATATATTCTCTTGTGTTTAATCATCCCATTAGCTGAAGCAAAAGATGCACCACAATCATCAACCACAGTTGTACGGTTTCTCTCTTCTATATATTCTCTTGTGTTTAATCATCCCATTAGCTGAAGCAAAAGATGCACCACAATCATCAACCACAGTTTGTACGGTTTCTCTCTTCTATATATTCTCTTGTGTTTAATCATCCCATTAGCTGAAGCAAAAGATGCACCACAATCATCAACCACAAGTTGTACGGTTTTCTCTCTTCTATTATTCTCTTGTGTTTAATCAGTCCCATTAGCTGAAGCAAAAGATGCACCACAATCATCAACCACATTGTACGGTTTCTCTCTTCTATATATTCTCTTGTGTTTAATCATCCCATTAGCTGAAGCAAAAAGATGCACCACAATCATCAACCACAGTTGTACGGTTTCTCTCTTCCATATATTCTCTTGTGTTTAATCATCCCATTAGCTGAAGCAAAAGATGCACCACAATCAACCACAGTTGTACGGTTTCTCTCTTCTAATATTCTCTTGTGTTTAACATCCCATAGCTGAAGCAAAAGATGCACCACAATCATCAACCACAGTTGTACGGTTTCTCTCTTCTATATATTCTCTTGTGTTTAATCATCCCATTAGCTGAAGCAAAAGATGCACCACAATCATCAACCACAGTTGTACGGTTTCTCTCTTCTATATATTCTCTTGTGTTTAATCATCCCATTAGCTGAAGCAAAAGATGAACAGTTGTAAGTATTCTATATGTATTCATGTCTGATTTTTCGGACTAGCGGGTAAAGGTATGTACCAAAATCACCACAAATTAAGATTTCTCTAATGAATGTGTTCTCCTGTGTTTATCATACCACTAGCCGAAGCAAAATATGAACCACAAACATCACACTTGGTAAGATTTCTCTCCTGTATGTGTTCTCTTGTGACGTTTCAGACTGCCAGATTCTGTGAAACCTGCACCACAGTGATCACATTTGTAAGGTCTCACTCCCGTATGTGTTCTTTTGTGTTTATTCATACTGCCAGATTCAGTAAAAGATGCACCACATTCATCACACTTGTATGGTCTCTCTCCTGTGTGTGTTCTCTTGTGACTCTTCAGACTACCAGATGAAGTAAAAGATGCATCACAAACATCACATTTGTAAGGTTTCTCTCTGGTATGTGTTCTCTTGTGCATCTTCAGATTGCCAGCAACAGCAAAAGATGCACCACAATCATCACAAAGGTAAGGTTTCTCTCCGGTATGTATTCTTTTATGATTCTTCAGATGGCTAGCTTCTGTAAAAGATGCAGCACAATAATCACACTTGAAAGGTCTTTCTCCTGTATGTATTCTCTTGTGTTTAGTCAAATCACTAGCTGAGGTGAAAGCTGCAACACAATCATCACACTGGTACGGTCTCTCTCCAGTGTGTATTCTCTTGTGTTTAACCAAATAGCTAATTGTATTAAAAGATGCACCACAATCATCACACATGTAAGGTTTCTCTCCTGTGTGTATTCTCTTGTGTTTTTTCATATCACTAGCTGAAGTAAAAGATGCACTACAATCATCACACTTGTAAGGTTTCTCGCCTGTATGTGTTCTCTTGTGACGTTTCATACTGCGAACTTCAGTAAAATATTTGTCACACTCATCACACTTGTAAGGTTTTTCTCCTGTATGTGTTCTCTTGTGTTTCTTCATACTGTCTGCTTCAGTAAAAGATGCACCACAATCATCACACATGTAAAATTTCTCTATGTGCATTCTCTTGTGTTTTTTCATATCACTAGCTGAAGCAAAAGATGCACTACAATCATCACACTTGTAAGGTTTTTCGCCTGCATGTGTTCTCTTGTGACGTGTCAAACTGCGAGCTTCAGTAAAATATTTGTCACAAACATCACATTTGTAAGGCTTCTCTCCTGTATGTAAACTCTTGTGTTTTTTCATACTGTCAGCTCTAGTAAATGATAAGCCACAATCATCACACCAGTAAGGTTTCTCTCCCGTATGTGTTTTCTTGTGTTTGTTCAGACTGAAAGCTGAAATAAACAATGCACAACAAAAACCACACTTGAAAGATTTATCTTCTATATATTTCCTCTTGTCTGTACTTAAATAGCCGTCTACATTGACAGTTGGATCACAAACATCAGACATGTATGTTTCCATTTCCAAGTTATTTTGTAATTGACAATTTGTATTAGTCAAACATTGCTTCATCTTAACTTCAAATATAGAAAATACATTCTCTGAATTACGACTACAATTCTCATTCTCTCGTGCTGCCTCAAAACTATTCTGAAACATTCTTGATTCTGTGTTACTGTGTCCGGTCACTTCATGATCACTGCTACAATCTGCAGTGTCTACCCTTGTGCCAAACTGCTGGTGTCTGTCCTCACACAATACATCTGGAGGTTCTTGTTTCACAAAGTTAACATCCATGTTACCATACATCATCTCCATCTGTGAATGTTCTTGTACAGGAAGGGAAGGGACATTCTGAGAACAGGTTTGTGTTTCTGAAACACACACAAACAGTAAATATGGATTAATCATTTCATAAATATGCCAGGTAACAGACTACAAACAGATGTGTAAATGTAATCTAACAGATAAAACACAGCATGTAGCTTATTTCTTCTTCTGCGTTCATCCGGAGACTTTTTTCGGACATGATTGCGTTGTGCCTGTTTACAGCTGAGCTGCGTTCTTGCACCTTTAGGCTGACACATCCGACTTCTGCAGGCATTTGTTGACCGGTTTAACCTTCCCAGATGTGGCTTGTTTAACTAAATTTAACCAATTCCGTCTTCTTCTGCCCATCAAATCCCAGTGGAGCATAAGTTAGTTGCATATCCTTTACAGGACACTGCAGCCAACCCCAGCATTTTTGTGGCTGTTTGTGATTTCTTGGCAAGGTTACGTCCAGTAGCTGCCATTCTTTCTGAACACTGGCCCTTATACGATTGTATGGAAACCAATGCAAGGCAGTCTGTTTTCAAACTGCCTGCAGTTGTGTTTCGACCATGATTTGCAGGATTATGAATTGCATTTGTAACCCTTTCGCCACAGAATTCAAATGTATCTGTTAGTTTATCCCATATAAAGAATTCTGCATTTCATGTCTTTATAAGATGCTTTTATTAAGTTAGTGTTTTTCTCTGGCATTCCAAAGCGCCCTAAAGAGATTCCCTATCAGTAACTATTAAAGGCTTTTTCGTAGTCCACAAATCAGTAACCTAGTGGCGAGTTCAGTTCAATGCATCCCTCTATTGTTTTGCGCAATGTGGCCATCTGGTCAGTGTACAGCAATTTTGGTCAGAAGCCAATTTGCCCTTAGTTATTTGTCAATGACATTTTTTAAAGTTATATTTGACTGACTAAATAGGCCAATTTGCCTATTTGTCCTTTAGTTATTTTCAGTGACATTTCTGAATCTGTTATATTTGACTTACTGTCGTCGTCATCTACTGCCTATAGTATCTTGCAGTAAGGGATGGGGGATTTTGGGCCTGAGGAATTAAGGTCGCCTGGTGAGTGCAGTCACCATGCAGTGTATATGGTAGGGTTTTCCGTTTGCCACTGACAAAATAAAATCCACACCTTACAGAGGATTCAAAATCAGGTCTCCCAAAGGAAAACTCAGTCACGGCGACTGCACTAGCCAGGCGGCCTTAATTCCTCAGGCTCAAGATCCCCCCCCCCCCCCCCCCCCTGCAATACACTGCAAGGTACTATATTGGCAGTAATTGAGTGTCATTTTTAAATGACAATCCCTTAGTTATTTGTCAATGACATTTCTTAATTTGTTATATTTAACTTACTCTTACCTTGATCTGGGTATTCCACATCTAATTCAGGTTGTTCTATCTTGATACTCGTTGGCAGTGTACTATCTACCATGTCAAAGACTTGTACCTCACTGGTCATCTCCTTAGAAGAACTGTCAACATGGTCAGTCTGAAAAGATTTGGGAGTGACATATTTCAGCAACTACAAATCACAAAATTAGGAATGTTGTTACAATGACAGCATCTTTATAATTCTCCAGATAAATGTAGAGACAGTTAGTTTAGTATAATTTAGTTTAGTTAATTAGTCTCCTGGCCAAGAGAAACAGCAGTGGAAGATAAACTCCATGGACCACAGAGTGAACTAAAAAAAAGACAGTCAAATTCATATAAGAGACAACATTGCAGTTATAAACAAATGCAAATGAAAGTCAGTCAGTCAGTCAGCCAGCAGTCATTCAGTCAGTCAGCAGTCAGTCAGTCAGTAGACTGGTTACTTAGTTAACTAACTAACCGTTGGGGTATCATCCTTGTACTCTGGATGTCTATAGACCCCCCCCCCCCCACAACAAATGCATCAGTCAGCATCAGGCGGCTAATAGTGTCAGTTCTGTGTTGGTTGACGAGGCCCCTCATTCTCCTGATGTGCCTCTTGTGTGTGGTCATGCCGATTCTTACTTCCTAGTCTCTCATTGTAGACAACGCTGTGGATTCACTTAGTCATGAACAAATGTTGTCTCAATTGATTAACTAGAGGAGTGACCTCGCAATAATAATACTAATTTATGGATGAGTATTAGTATTTGCAATTGTATATAAGTATGGAACACAAAAAAGGTTAGAAGCATATTGTGGACATGTAAATAAAATAAGACTACAGGTTCCAAATGTTGCTATTATGTAGCCGGGGGCGGGGTTGGGGTGAGCGCCCAACCTTGCATAAATACCCCAATGGCACGTGCATTCATCACCACTGCAGCAAAAGTCCAACTCCTGGCGGACCTGTTTTAACTAACAGGAGAAGAGGCGGCGAGTCACTGGTACCAAGAAATAACCAGAATGCTCTGTATGTATATGCACATACTTGCATGCGCAGACACGTGTATGTGTGCCTACACACCTAAACTCAAGTAAGACCACAGTCTGCTCCAGCAAAGGAAAGGTGCTGAAGATGGAGGCAACCAGCCAGGAGGCGCACCATAGAAATCAGGATGCCACGCAATCACACCATGAAATATGTCGACTACTGCTAAATGTTATGGTGCTCGCCCTGCTTTGGACCCCCAGGCAGGTGCAGTGCCGGCCCCTATGCCTTGAAAGGGTCCAACCACAACTACTGGAGGTCCTTCTCAAATGTCCTGTGGAGCCAGGGGACCTGAGAATACAGCATCTGGCCATACCAAACAAAGACTAAAAATAATGCACTGGAATGACAAGGGAGTCAGCAATACAAAATTAGAACTAGAAAACATCTTGCACCAAGAAAAAGTAAAAGTATGTTGCTTGCAAGAAACTCACCTCAACGAAAATATAGCCTTCAAAATCAGAGGCTACCAGTGTTACCGATCTGACAGAAAGGACAGGCGAAAGGGTGGGATACTGACCCTTGTCAAATATAACATCACTGCTTCCAAAATAGAAGTTTACATGGAAGGGGCTCAGTATCAGACACCTAATTAAACTTAAGACAGGCAATACAGACCTTCATCTGATCAATTACTACTGCCCAAGTGACCACCCACAGGCACTGGACACACTACCATTAAAAGAAAAAAAATGATTGTGTGTGGCGACTTCAACAACCACTCGCAGAGCTTGGCTATAATCACATGTACCAGAGAGGAGAGAGACTAGAAGACTGGCAGGATGAGAATAGATTCATCTTGATTAATAAGCCTTCCAACTCACATATTTTCTACTCAAGATCATGGCACACTACAACTACACCTGACCTGGCTTTTCATTCACCAGACCTGGAGTGGAACATTACACAAATTGTTAGGAAACAACTTGGTGGCAGTGACCACCGGCCAATCTTTCTAACTGTAGAAAATGAGCTTGTAAGTGAAAGCAGCACCCTCTCGAGGTGGAACTACAAGAAAGCAGACTGGACAATGTACAAGATCGCACCAGCATACTGGTTAGAAACCTAAATACTGAGAAAGACATAAATAAAGTAGTTGAAGAGTTTGCGAAATGCATACTACAGGCAGAATGAGAAACAGTACCAAGAGGAGCCCGTAAACATTATGAGCCCGTAAACATTATAAACCCTACTGGAGTAGTGAACTGGAACAGTTGCATAATAATGTGGAAGTGTGTAGAAAGTAAGCAGAGGCCAAACCCAGCCTAGGGCACCACAATAAATACCAGCACACAAAAGCCAAATTTCAAAGGGCCAAACTGCAGGCTAGACGGAAAAGCTGGCAGGAGAAAACAGAGTCACTGAACTTTGAAAGAGACACAAGGAAGTTGTGGAAGCTAATAAAACCACTTAATGATGAGGGCACAGGGAGAAACTCAAAAATTGCACGACATAAAGACAGAAACATCTTAACAGGAAAGCAAGCAGCTGACCATTTTGCGGACTCATTCGCACAAGATAACAATATCGACATTAGTCCAGAGAAACAAGAGATTCGAGAGAAATGGCAACATACAGGACAGGATGAAACAGTACATGAGGTTCTGGAGGCACCTATCACAATCAGTGAACTGGAGCTAGCCATATCAAAACTGAAAGTGAGAAACTCACCAGGAGCTGATGGTATCTCCAATGAAATGATCAGGAACATAGGAACAGAGGCCAAAGCAAAGCTGTTGCAGATCTTCAATAACAGCTGAACCTTAGGCAGTGTTCCACAAGCCTGGAGAGAAGCAATCATGATATCCCTCCTAAAATCAAGGAAAGATAGTTCCATTGCCTCCAGCTACAGACCAATTAGCCTCACCAGCTGTCTCTGCAAAACACTGGAGCGCATCATCAATCACAAACTGCAGTGGTACATTGAAAGTGAAAACATCCTTGTGCCACAGCAGGCTGGCTTTAGGCAGTGCTACTCTATGGAAGATCAGACAACCTACCTCTCTCAAGAAATTGAGGATGCATTCCAAGAGAAGAAGCTGGTGCTTGCTGCATAGATCTGAAAGAAAGCCTTTGACAAAGTCTAGAAAGAAGGTTTGATGAAGAAACTGAGAAACTGTAAAGTCAATGGAAGAATGTACAAATGGGTGAAAGTATACTTGCACAACAGAAGAGCCCGAGTACAGATAGACGGACTCAAGAGCAAGAAAGTACTACTGCGTCACGGTATTCCCCAGGGCGGAGTCTTGTCCCCCACACTTTTTCTAATCTTCATCAATGACCTTGTTGCTAAACTACCACATGTAATTAAACTGGTAATGTACGCCGATGACCTGGTCCTATGGAGCACAAATGAACATGCATCAGTGGCCACCAGATTGCTACAAAGAGGTGTAGATACATTAGCTGCATGGGCAAATAGATGGTGTGTCAGCATAAACACTGACAAGTGCAGCACCGCCCTATTTACCCCCTCTAAAACAAAAGACAGGCATCATACAGATAAATGGAATACCCCTAAGAGAAGGAGAAGATAAAGAACCAACATACCTTGGAGTAACATTTGATATCAGGCTGACATGGAGAAAACAGATCAACAAAGCAGTAGCAAAAGCCAGAAGGAAAATAGCCATCCTGAGAAAACTAAGTGGAACCACATGGGGAGCCAGTGAAGAAAATACTTAGCAAAGTTTATCAACAGAGCATACGACCACACCTGGAATATGGGTCAACTGCATGGTGTTCAGTATCTTCTTCTTCTTCTGCGTTCATCCGGAGTTTTCCGGACGTGATTGCGTTGTGCCTGTTTACAGCAGAGCTGCGTTCTTGCGCCGTTAGGCCGGTGTTTAGTATCAAAAACCACACTACAAGAGCTGGACAAGGTGCAAAATCAAGCACTTAGAGTCACCACAGAAGGGATGATATCAACCCCTATAGTGGAGATGAAGAAAATGGGGAGGACACAAGCACTGAGAGAGCGCAGAGATACGAAAACGCTAATACAATCAGAAAAGTTCCTCAGCTTGCCAGGCCACTCTATGAAGAACTCATTTGAAAACTTAGCTATCGGATGGTTGAAAAGAACCAGTTTTATCCACCAGGCCAAACGACTCTGCAGAGAAACCACCGATCTGCCCACAGTTGGTATCCCCCTGAAAACTATTCCAGACTGAACTCCATGGAAAGATGAACACAGAATATCACTACAAATCCAGACAAAAATGAGAGGAATATTTGACAAGGAAGAACATAACAGTGTACAGCGCATAACAGCCACTCTCAGCTTCCTTGATGAAGCATACCCACAGGACCTCTGGATCCAAGTCTACACGGATCAGCACAAAATGCTGTTCGAAATGGTGGAGTGGAAGTGTACACAAAATACCCAAAAAATAATAGGGACACAGAGTACCAACAGGAAAGTACTGCCATAACTATGATGCTGAAATTACTAAATACCAGCCATGGTACACAACCTGTGGTGCTATTGACAGATGCAAAATCAGTACTCAAGGCGCTCCTGTCTGGGAAACTGCCAGTGCTAAGGACACTACTTTCTGAACTTAGCAGTCAGCATAAGGTCACCATACAGTGGATACCATCCCACTGTGAAATACCCAGAAACGACAGAGCTGATCGATTGGCTAAGTAAGGAGCAAAAGAAGAACAGCCTGATGCGCCCGTTACATACCACCAAAAGAAAAGATCAAATCAGTCAGAAAGCCACCAAAACCTGCTCAAGATGACTACCACATTATGGACAGACCAGAACAAGTCATTATTCTGCGCCTCAGAACAGGACACAATAGATTACGCAACCACATGTATACAAAATTCAAGATTCGTGAATCAGCCATGTGCACATGTGGATTGGCGTCGCAGACAGCAGAACACATACTCCAAGACTGCCCAAAATACAACATATCTAGGTAAACCTTCTGGCCTAGACAGACAAGAGGGGAAGATAAACTCTATGGACTGCTGAGTGAACTAAGAAAGACAGTTAAATTGATACAAGAGACAACATTGCAGTTATAGACATATTTCAAGCGAACGAAAGAAGAAATAAGACTACATAATTCAGAGTGGATTTCTTGAACTTTCTACGAATAATCAAAACATAAAATGCTCACTTCACAATCAGGTTCCTGTTTTATATAGTGATTTGGCGAAAGGCTGTATGAATCCATGTTTCCTGGAGTCAGAGAATAAACAGTTATCACTTGGTATGTTGGCAGATAATATTTGTTATGTTGTCTCATGAAATTTTGTACAGATGTTGTTCAACAGTACAGATGTTTATATATATATACATACAGTAAGAATTTGATTAACCCTCACCGCCCAGACCAGGGAGATAACCCATCTTCTCTTTGGCTTTCCTCTTCTTCTCTTCCTGGGCATATACCCTCCATTATTGTTCTCTCTAAACTTTCATGACGTTTCAAGTGACCAAACCATTTCAATTTTGTTTTTTTGGTTTTATTGTCATTAGTAGCCAATCTTCAATATTCAGATCTTGTCATATGGATGCATTGTATAACATTTATATTAAAAGGCATTTATGCGCTGTTCAGTTTGTTTTCACACCCACCCACCCCCACACACACACACACACGTGGGAGTCAATAAGTAAGTCACACAGTTCTGTGGGATGGCAGGTAAACGTAGTTGGTGTTTTCTACAGGTATCATTAGGTGACAGCAACATCAAACTTTATATTCCTGTTCGTCAGGTGGTGCTGGGTGTCTCATGCGCATGCGCAGCGCATAAACAAAATGGTGACTGTACTTACGGAGTGTACAACCAAAGAGCAATGTGCTGTTGTGCTTTTGTTTTGTTTTTTTGTGGGCAAAAGGACTGCCTGCAAAGGACATTCATAAGGAAGTGCTTCCTGTTCATGCTGACAAATGTTTGTCCCTTAAAGCGGTACACAACATAGCTGCATAGCTGGGTAGACAAATTTTCTCAAGGATGTGAATAACGCCGAAGTTGAATGTGAAGTGAAAATGTGGTTTAGAAAACAGAGCACGCAGTTCTATGCAGCTGGTTTGGGAGGACTGACAAAACGATGGGATAAGTGCATAAATGTTGGTGGAAATTATGTTGAGAAATAAAGGGACAATGTATAACTGGTTTCAAGTTGTTATCATATTTAGTTATTTTTCTACAGCCATTTGTAACTTACTGACTTCCCCTCGTGTGTGTGTGTGTTTGTGTGTGTGTGTGTGTGTGTCTCTCTCTCTATATATATATATATATCTATATATATAAAAGACAGTGTGTGTGTGTGTGTGTGTGTGTGCGCGCGCGCGTGCATTAATTCCATTTGCTCAGTTCTATATTTTAGTTTGTAGTGTTTAATATTTTTTTAAATTATATCACCTAATGAGGCCCTGTAAGGGATGCTTTTTACACTACAGAGTTATGTCCTCATTTAGGATCGTTATTTGGAAGAGTGCCCAAATTTTTATATGGATTTAATTTAAGGATACTCATATGTGAATATCTCCATGTAGAATTGACATACAGGCACCATGAGGTACCATTAGATTTGGTTTTTCAAGGCCAATCTATCTGTGGTGGTCTCAATAGTAAATACTCAATTTCAAAATCCGAACAAAAATGCTCGAACTGTGAAGATTTCATACGTCAAAATAAAATTACAACAGTTTTCCAACCTTTAGTTTAAATTTGCTTTCTGTCAGCGCCGAATGTTGGGCGGCGCTTACCAAACCCGACACCCCACATTGTGCCAACGGCTTCGGGCGGAAGAGCGCAATTGGGAGGGTACAAGCCTTATCCTGGTGCGAGGAAATGCAACCCAAAGACAAAATAAGTCATGGCAGGACAGACTAGGCCCTAAGCCTTGGTTGGCAGCTGGTCTGGGATCAAAGCTCCGACAGGCGGACAGTTAGAGCATTGCTTTGCTGATCCGGCAGCTTCTGCAGCTTGTCTTGTTCCAGATGTATATGTGTTAACTTTCCTCTGGAGTGAACTAGGCAGGCCGAGAGAGGGATCATGCTGCATGGGCAACACATGGTTTCTTTATTTTAGCCCAGGCTTTGTGCTATGGAGAGGCAATAACTCCATCCCTGGTCTTAACCGGTCTCGGAATCAAAGCGAGAGGCAACTGTTACGGGTTATAAGTCCTTGTCAGTTGGCGTAGACATGGAGCGCCACGCGTTGCCTCTGACGGTGGGAGACACCTACAGGTGTCACTGATCAGCTACCGCCCGCCTCAAGCTGGGCAACCCCCAGCCAATTGGGTGTTGATCCGCCACAGCCTGCCTGCTTCAATGGGTGCTTGGGGCTAGGACAAAATCTGAATCGCAGGCTGTAAAACCAATGCACCAGGTACTAATAAAAAGAATAATAGAATCCTCAAGCTACGGCTTGCAACCTGGAACGTGAGAACCATGTGTCCAGGATTTTCCACTGACTTGACAAATATTGACGATGTGAGAAAAACGGCTGTGATTGATGCTGAACTCAATCGTCTTAACATTGATATTGCTGGCCTGCAGGAGACTCGCCTCGCTGAGGAAGGGTCACTCAGGGAAAACAATTACACCTTTTTTTGGAAGAAAAGAGGGCAGGCAGAAAAAAGGCAACATGGTGTGGGCTTTGCAGTGAAGAATTTGCTACTGGGAATGATTGATATCCCAGCTGGAGGTAATGAAAGATTATTATCACTGCGCTTGGCAACCTCTTGTGGATTTGCCACCATTCTCACTGCATATGCACCGACACTCACTTCCTCTGATGATGTGAAGGATACGTTCTATGAGCAGCTAGACTCTGCGATCAAGGCAGTTCAAAAATCCGACTACATTTATATGCTCGGTGATTTCAATGCTCGTGTGGGCAAGGACATGAGTTCATGGCCAATGTGCCTTGGAAAATATAACATCGGTCGCATGAATGATAATGGGCAAAGGCTGCTGGAGCATTGCACTAGAAATGACCTATGTATTACAAACTCCTTTTTTAAAACAAAAGAGCTGCATAAGGTCACATGGAAACATCCAAGATCCGGCCATTGGCATCAGCTGGACTTCATTATCACACGGAGACATCTGAACCATACATCATTAACTCGAAGTTACCACAGTGCTGACTGTGATACAGATCATTCTTTGGTTGTTGCAAGGGTTAGACTGAGACCAAAGAGAATCTACACAGCTAAACACAAGTCTAGCCCCAGGATTAATATTATTAACACTCACGATCCTGGAAAGTGCTTTGAATTTCAACAGCAACTTGAAGACGCTTTCAATGATACATCAGAAAATTGTATAGTAAATGATAAATGGAGTAAACTTAAGGAAACTATTTATAAAGCAGCGGTAGGGGTTTACGGCACTGTGGATCATAAGAGGCAGGACTGGTTTGCGGCAAACAGCCAGATACTGCAGCCCTTGATTGATAAAAAGATAGCTCTCTTAAGAAACAAGGAAAGACCAACGCGTAACACTCTGCGTGAGCTGAAGCAAGCGAGGAAGGATGTACAAAAGGCTGCCAGGCAGTGTGCGAATGACTATTGGATCAAGTTATGTGAGTCCATTCAAATCGCAAGTGATAAGGGAAACATCAGAAGCATGTATGAAGGGATAAAGAAAGCCTGTGGTCCAATGATCAAAAGGAGTGCACCGCTGAAAACCTTGACTGGAGAAATCATCACTGATAAGAAACAGCAGATGGATAGATGGGTCGAGCACTATTTAGAGCTTTACTCAAGTGAGACCAAGCTAGCGGATGATGCCCTCAACGCCATAGAGGCCCTGCCAACTCTTGACCACCTGGACACACTTCCCACGATAACAGAAGTTAAGTGTGCTATAAATGAGCTTTCATCTGGCAAGGCTCCAGGTAAGGATGGGATTCCAATAGAGGTAATCAGGAGTGGGCAAGACACACTCGCTCTACAGATCCACCAGCTAATAGAGCTATAGAAAAAAAGTCGCTTAAAATTCGACAGGGTCGACTTCATTGCACCGGGTTTTATCCCATATGGCTCGGTCTCTTTCCGCAGCACGGAAAGCGTCGCACAAAGCACGAACTCCGTAGCTTTTAGCGACGACCCACAGGAGTCTCCGAAACATTTAACTCGTAAACCGAAGGGTGCGGCCCGAAATCGAACCCACAACCTTCGGAGCACGAGTCAAACGGCTTAACCACTTCGCCACAGAGACTCCCAAAGCTAATAGAGCTATGCTGGCGAGAAGGACAAGTCCCACAGGATTTCAAAGATTCAAACATCATAACGCTGTACAAGAACAAGGGCGATCGGAGTGACTGTAACAACTATAGTGGTATCTCACTTCTGTGTTTTGTTGGGAAAGCATTTGCTAGAATTGTCCTGCGCAGACTTCAAGTCCTGGGAGATCAAGTCTACCCCGAATCACAGTGCGGCTTCCATCAGAACCGGTCTACCATTGATATATTATCATTGCGACAGATGCAAGAAAAATGCCGGGAACAAAATCAGCCACTGTTTATTGCCTTCATCGACCTCACAAAGGCATTCAATTTGGTCAGTCGTGAGGGTCTGTTCAAAGCAGGGGCGTCACTAGAGGGGTGCGGGCCGCACCGGGTGACACCATCAAGGGGTGACACCAAAATAAAAAAATTGCAAATTTGACAAAGCAGACATAGCAAAATAACAAAAATTTAACTTTGTCCAAGTTTGTCGAAGTTCTTTATTTATGTTTTACCTGAAGTATTGAAGTTATATTGTTCAATTTGTTTTCTTTCTTATGTCCTTATTAACTTTTTGACTTATTTTACAAACATTACTATATGCGATTATATATGGTACAGGAACACTCGGAAGAAGACCATGGTGAAAGTCTAGAGGGGTGACACCAAGAGTTTACCGCACTGGGTGACACCAACCCCAGTGACGCCACTGGTTCAAAGCACTAAAGAAGACTGGCTGCCCACCAACTCTTCTGTCCATTGTGGAATCGTTCCACACAGGCATGAAGGGTATAATCAAGTTTGATGGCTCAACTTCAGAAGAGTTTGAAATCAAGAGTGGAGTTAAGCAAGGTTGTGTACTATCCCCCACCCTCTTTGGGATATACTTTTCACTTCTACTGAAATATGCCTTTCGTGATCAGGATGACGGTATATACATTCACTCACGCTCAGATGGTGGCCTCTATAATGCTCAGAGATTGAAGGCCAAGACCAAAATTAAGAGGGTAATAATCAGAGAGTTGCTTTTTTCGGATGATGCTGCGATTAGGACCCACTCTGAGGAAGATTTTACAACATCTACTATCTGCATTCTCCAATGCTTGTTCTGAATTTGGTTTAACAATTAACAAAAAGAAGACACAGATTATGTCACAAGGTGCACAAGGTGTACCATCAATCTTTATTGATGACGCCGAACTGGAGATAGTAGACCATTTTACACATCTAGGATCAGAGGTAAATAGCAAATTATCCCTAGATCAGG
>JACEFZ010010061.1:0-35533 GCA_014155875.1 Cepaea nemoralis | reverse complement strand
ATCCTTTTAAAAAAATTTTTTGGCTCGGATCCCCCTCAGCAAATCCCACAGCGTGTAGCGGCTAACGAGACCGGTTCTTGCTGGTTTATCAAATCTCTTTGGCTTCCTGCGTAGTGTTCTTGTTTGGCCACCCCTCTTTAATTTTGCTGTTCTCGCAGTCTGCCCATGGTTGTAGATTCTCAGTCATCACTTCGTTCTCGCAAAAGTCTTACTTCTCGCAGAGTATTCAGAATGTCAGCCTGGTCCATGGCGCGACCGCCCTCCACAGCAACCTTACTTGCGAGCTTCAGCCCGCTCATTTCCTGTATTCCCGCATGCACTGGCCACTAAGATGAAACTAATCTTTGCCAGCCGAAACCGCCTACAGTGACAGCAACCACTCTCTTCGGATCCACCTCATCTCTATCCTCTTGATCATGTCAATGAGTCACTAAGGAAACATGCCCTAATGATGTTGTGTCTCGAGCCATGTTATTGCTTTTACTACTGCCATGACTTCCATAGTCAGGCTACTTGTGGTCTCAACAAAAGCACCGAAGTCCTCCTTCACAATTCTCCCTCCGGCCTGAGCCGTAAAAGCCCATGAGCTTCCACATGTCGGTCGACCGACCCTCTGTGTAGATGACAGCATCACCGCCTAACGAATTCTCAAAAATCACGCTTGTACTTCCTGCCTCCACCAGCAGCCGGATTTTCTTGTCTGCATTTTCTGTCTAGTTGGATGCAAACTGAAAAGGACGTACAGACATCTGTTGGCACTTGTACCCACTCCTCGTCAGGTTCTAAGTCCTCCAGTGAACACACCTGTTGAAGAATGTCTTCGGCTTGACCCATCCATGTGTATGGAAGTGAAGGGGATCGATCATATCAATATCCCCAAAAATAGTTGATCTGGCTTTCACGAAGCTAGATTTATGCTGGAGTAACATGTTTTAAAACACTAATGTGCTGAAGACGAGGCGGTGATTGATGAGTAATGTGTCGTCGACAGATCATCATCACGGCACACAGATGTAAACCCATAAGTGCTCCGTTCTATTCCTAACTCAAATCTCAGTCCGAAGAATCTCAGCTCAGTGCACGATCTCTGTAGCACTCGGCGGACGGAACTCCTGAAAATATTTCTTCTTCTTTTTCTGCGTTCATCGGAGTTGTTTTTTCTTTCCGGACGTGATTGCGTTGTGTCTGTTTACAGCAGAGCTGCGTTCTTGCGCCGTTAGGCCGACACATCCGACTTCTGCGGGCATTGTTGACCGGGTTAACCTTCCCGGGATGTTTCATAGGACGTTTGACTCTCACTGTTGTGGTGTTATTCCCCCATCCCAGCTGGCCCATTTAGAACAGCCGAAGACATAACGGTCAGCCCTCAAGGGAAGGCAAGGGCAGACCATGGGCATTCCCCGCCACCAAGGAGGCTTCCATAATTGCAGAGCCGACACATAGCGCTCTGGTACTGGGCTCACCTAAGGAATCGTCACGTCCTGCACATGGCTGCTTAGCCTCACTTCTGTATATTGGGCCCTCCGTTCACCACAGGCTGTTCCTCTGGAAACCAGAAGAATGCAGTCTGCAGATGACATCCACACAGTGAGCTTTCGATTCGGACTTTCCACGTAATGGATTTGCTATCCAAGCAATATTCCATTTCGTGCCACTAGGACGCTTTTTCCACCTTGATGACGCCCACACAATGAGCTTTTGATTCGGACTTTCCACGTAATGGATTTGCTAGCTAAGCAATATTCCATTTCATGCCTCTGGGACGCTTGTGTAACCGACATACCTGTGGTATGAAGTGTGGCAGTCTAAAGTACTTCTTCATGCACCTTTAGATGTAACCTGAATGTAGTTAAAGTAAGCTGCAGTCAACTTGAGCTTGTTGATATCTCCATAGAGCTTGTCCTCAAATGAAGCAGTGTGGGCCAAATATCTTTCTCTGTTCTGCATATATTGGGCACTCCTGCAGCAAATGTTTAGCTGTCATTTTACCAGTTCCACAATTACATTCATCGGTATCTCCTATCTTTAGTTTATTGAACAAGTGGTGTTATTTCCTGTGCGGAGTCTGAACATTGCTACTTGTTCTCTTCGGCCGAGTTTGTAAAATACATAATCTTTCTGGTGGCCTGGATGCTCTGATTCCCAGTTGTTCAATAAGTGCTTTTTATAAACATGTTTGCCTCATTACATGTTATGTCTATGTCAGGCTGAGGTAGTCGTCCGCAATCTTTTGCCAGTCAGTCAGCCTCTTCATTTCCAGGTTCTACTACAATGTGATGGGATCCACTGTATACAACTATTTTGGATTTCTGACTTGGTGCATAGAGTGCTGCTCTTGGGTATCCTGAAATACATTGGTTACATTTGTAACCGAGTATCCACCGGAATAAGTGGACAACTCTGCAGCTGAGCAGAGCAGGGCACTCACTTGTCCTTGCAGTCGGAAATGGCTGTCAAAGCAGAGGTAAAAAGACCACCATGTGAATGTGGAAGTCAAGGGGAAACCACCACATTATCTTCCCAAGACTTCATGGCAAACATAAATCAAAGTTAGTGAAGGACGTTAATGGCTGTCTTAGGGCATCCTCGTCCAGTAGGGACAGTCATGAGCCACAGGTGACACCAGACCGTCATCCAGCTACTGATGGAAAAATCTTAACTAAAATAAATAAATTTAGAGTAGGAACATGGAATGTTAGGACATTAAATGAGCTAGGAAAGTTGACCAATGTTCTAAGAGAGATGGATAGCATGAAAATGAATATACTAGGCGTTAGTGAGATGAGATGGAAGGGATCGGGCAAAATTATAGCTGACAATCACACAATAATTTATTCTGGAGGGGATACACAAAAAAAGGGGGTAGGAAAAATTTTAGACGAAAAAACAGCCAAGTCAATTAATGGATACTGGTGTATTTCAGATAGAGTTATTATGGTAAAAATCAAAGGCAAACCAATGGACATAAATATTATACAAGTATATGCACCAACAGCAAGCAGTAGTGATGAAGAAATACAACACTTTTACGACGAAATAGAAATGGCGATGGCTCAAATTGGATCACAAGAAATAAAGATAATACTTGGTGATTTTAATGCAAAAGTAGGAAAGGGAAAAATGGAGGATGTAGTGGGGAATTATGGTTTAGGTACAAGAAATGAAAGAGGGGAAAAGCTAATAGAATGGGCAAATATCAATGATATGATAATTGGAAACACATGGTTTAAACACCATAAAAGACGACTGTACACATGGATAAGCCCTGATAAGAAAATACGCAACCAAATTGACTACATACTAATTAAAAAAAGATTTAGAAATTGCTTTAATTAATGTAAAGACAATGCCTGGTGCTGACTGTAATAGTGATCATGTACCACTATGTGGACAAATAAAAGTAAGATTAAAGAAGAGGGAAAAAATGGTTAAGAACATAGAGACTTAATAAAGAGGTTCTAAAAATAGATAAAGAAATGCAAGAACATCAGAGTACTGGATAAAATAGGTACAATGCAATAACTAAAATACAGAGTATAGATGAACAATGGGAATGTTAAGGGACTCCCATTCATCAAACTAGCAAAGAAGTATTACCAGAGAGAGGCAAAATAGCTAAGAAAAAATGGATGAATGAAGATATCTTAAACCTGATGGACAAAAGAAAAACAGTATAAAAATGACAAACAAGAATACGCTAGATAAATAAAGAAATAAAAGATAAATGTGGGAAGGCTAAAGAAAGTTGGTTAAACGAGCAATGCAAAAAAATTGAATTAAATTCCATTAAAGATACAAAAAATATGCACAGACAAATCAGTGAGCTTACAGGAAAAAAAATAAGAATAAATACAGGGTGTTTGAAATCAAAAACAGGAAAGATAATATTAGAGGAAGATGCTATAATGAAGAGGTGGAATGAGTATATAAGAGAATTATATGAAGGAGAAAGGGCAGAATTAACAGAAGATAGTAACTTAGAAGGTCCACCTATTCTGAAAGAAGAAGTCGCTGACGCTATGAAACGTATGAAGAAAGGAAAAACAGCTGGGCCAGATGAAATCACAATAGAAGAATTAGAAGTATTGGGAGAATTTGGAGTAGATATATTAACCAAAATGTTGAATGATATTTACAGCAGTGGATATTTACCCAGTGATATGCTGAAATCTGTATTTATAGCTATACCAAAAAGACCAGGAGCAATTGATTGTGAAGATTTTCGTACAATTAACCTTATAAACCATATCACTAAGCTTCTACTCAGAATCATAATGAGAAGAACCAAAAAGAAAATAAAAATGGAAATTAGTGAAGAACAGTATGGATTTGTGGAAGGAAAGGGCACAAACAATGCAATTTATACATTACGGACACTAATAGAAAGGTCAATAGAGAAACAGAGAGACATATATTTGTGCTTCATAGATTATACTAAGGCATTTGATAAAGTAAAACATGATGAACTGATTAAAATGTTGGAAGATATCAACACTGATGGAAAAGATTTAAGAATAATAAAGAATATTTACTGGAACCAAGTAGCAGCAATTAAAATGGAAATAAAGAGGGTAGTTACGAACAGATAAAGCTAGGAGTACGACAAGGGGTGTGTCTTGTCACCAGATCTTTTCTCCCTGTATAGCGAAGTAATAATGAGAGAGATCAAAGAGATGCCAGGAATACTAGTTGGAGGTTATAATATAAATAATATACGCTATGCAGATGACACAGTATTGGTGGCGGATAATTCAACAGACCTACAACAATTATTAGACGTTGTAGTAACAGAGAGTGCAAGGAAAGGACTCAACTTGAATATCAAGAAAACAGTAACAATGGTAATATCAAAGAAAATGGTGACACCAAAATGTGACATAGAAATAGAAGGGAAAATCCTTAACCAAGTTGATAATTTTAGATACCTAGGGGCATTTATAACATCAGATGGAAGATGTACAACAGAGATTAGGAGCAGAATAGGGCAGGCAAAAGCCTGCATTTCAGAAAATGAAGAGTATCTTATGCAATAAGTCACTGTCACTGAATGTAAGAAAGAGAGTGCTGAAATGCTATGTAGAACCAGTTTTGCTGTATGGCAGTGAATCTTGGAATGTAAATGAACAAATTAAGAAGAAATTAGAAGCAACAGAGATGTGGTTCCTGAGACGAATGTTGCGAATTCCTTGGACTGCCAGAGTAACTAACGACGACTGCCTGAAACAGGCTAATGAAACTAGAACATTATATACAACAATAAGACAGAGACAAACAGCTTTCCTCGGTCATGTGATGAGAAGAGAGGCATTGGAGAACATCGTAACAACTGGAAAGATCGAGGGGAAGAGAGGCAGAGGTAGACCAAGAGAAGTGATGCTGGATGGATTGAGACGGTGGCATGGAGGAATATCAGCAGCAGAGTTGATCCAGAAAACCAAAGACCGAGATCTATGGAGAGCCATGAACGCCTACGCCAGCCGGCACGGCACTTGATGATGATTACATTTTTTAACTGGAAATTTTGCCCGGGCAGCTCCGTTAGGCTACTCTTTATTTTTTCCAAGGGATTTTTTACATACGCAACAATACACGCGAGCATCCATCTCACTACCCAGAGACCAGGGGATTTGTTTTTAACTAGAAATCTACGTGAAAAAAACCTGGTCCTCATCGGGTCTTGAACACGAGATCCCCAGCATTGATGCGGACAGCATACCTCGAGACCACGAGGCGGTGAATATGGAGCGAATGATGGGTAATGTGAACTTTGCCTTTTTGGGGCGTGCTGAACTAAGGGGGTGTTTTTGGCTCCTGGGGAACCGAGAGTCCTTATTATAACTAAAAATAGACCAATGTGTCATTGTGTTACTGCCTCAGCTGGTGCCCACGGACGGATCAGGTACATATAGGTCCGCTCATTCACTGTCGTGATGCAGAAGGAGATGTACTTTGATCTGCACACATTACCAAACGATTTTGGCCCTTTTTTAAAACCTGACAAAAAATTTTAGAATGCTTTATCCTTGCGTTCATCGCATTGAAAGATAATCAAAAATTCATGAGATATTAAAAAAACACAGAAAAATGCCTCATAAATTTTTACTCTTGTAAAATTTAGCTAAAATATTAACACAATGTCTAAATATATCTCAAATATATTACAACATTTCTTATACTGTTTTTAGATCTTTGAACAAAAAAAAATAAGTTATATAAAAGTTTAAGACAAATACTACAATTCTTTATATCACATAATAACTATATTACATTCTGAGTTATTTCCCTTGAAATAACCTGAAGTTATGTCTTTTTTCATTATGATACTTAGATGATCCTTTTTATGTGTAGTTTTATTTACAAGAAAACCAAAAGACACGTGGCATCCAAGGTGTGCAGCGGGGAGCCGACAAGACCTTTAAGAAGACGAACGTGGAGGGCCTGCCTGCGAGCTGCAGAGAACCTGAAGATACAGTAATTACTGAAGCCACCGCTAGGGAGACCATCAACAGCCCACCACAGAAAAAAGCCAAGACAGCTGAAAAGGAGGAGAAAGACACCAGAGCCGGAAACACCGACCCAAAAACAGTCCGATGGGTTGCCAAGCGGATTCAAGTGGAGCTTTCAGACGAGGAAATCCTGAAGCAGCTACAAGAGGAGAACCTACACATCCGAATCTTGAGGGCGGAGCGGATCCTGACATACTGAAAGATCCCTACGACGCTGGCGGTGGTGACGACTGAGGGGAGCGAGATACCACACCAGGTATCATTGAACAAGAAAACTCAACAGCCTGAAGGATCACCCAATGTTCCAGATGTCAGAGGGCCGGCCACAGCAGAGCAGCATGTCGCAGTAAGACGGAAACTGTCGCTACTGCGCCGACCACCACGATTTCAAGGAATGTCCGCGGGCCCAACTCTTACAGACACACTTGCAGACACTAGTATTCATTTTTTTTTGGGGCGCTCGCTCGCTTTGAACTCAATGCGTAGTCCATACCACACTATTTATAGTAGCGATGGACTGAATTGTGCGTGTCGACTAGCTTCCCCTATTAACAGTGTCCCTCGCCAGTCAGGCGAGCCCACGCCGACTTCAGAGGTACTGTAATTTACGTCCCCAAGTCAAGGACGATAGGTCAACATTTTAGTCCAACTGTCCGGTGCAGGGGACACCCTAACCTCGGCATCAGCACACCGGATGTTTAAGAACACGCGTTCTTACCCATTCGACCATGCTGACCTGCATGAGTCGAAGTAATATCGTATACTATATAATCAGGCCACACAAGGCAAGCTTAGCACATATAAGATATTTTAATTTAGATAGTGTATATCTGGGGTCTCCCTGGCCAAGGATTTAACGCATTGTTCGTAATCCCGTATATCCATGGGGGAAAACAGCAGTTGCGAGAATCGGCAGCGTTCGCGCCTCGCTGGTAATTACGGGGGTATGTGACCCGGTTTGTTCAGAAAGCAATGGCAAACTATGAACGTAAAACGTGACTAGTACATCAACAGCAGTTTAAAAAATACGGGTGTTTACTGCAACGTCCTGTAAGGATTTTAGTTAGTTTAGTTAGTTAGTTAGTCTTTCCTCTTGAGCCTAAGGCGGCGCATAGGGCAGAAGTCCTGTCTCTCCATGCTTGGCGGTTCGCTGCTACCTGTTGTAGATCTTGGATATTTACTTGGCCATTGAATGAGCCTTCTCTAATGATGGTTCTACGCAGGGTCTCTCTTGGTCTTCCCCGTTTTCTTTTCCCTACTGGTGACCATATGAGGGCTTGGTAGGGGAGTCTTGACTTGTCCATTCTGAGTACATGGCCGATGTAGTTCCAACGGCGTCTTCTTATGAAATTGGATACTGTATCTTGCTTAGTCTCTTGTCTTATTTGCGAATTGGTTCTGAAGTCTGTCCAGTGGATGTTTAGAAGTCTTCTAAGACATTTGTTCTCAAAATTGTCTAATTTTTTATCTAAAGCTACCGTTGATTTCCAACTTTCACATCCATACGTTAACACTGGAATCACACAAGAGTTGAAGATTTTAAGTTTTGTGTGTTTGCTGAGTGTCTTTGACTTCCAGATGTTTGACAGTTTATTGAAGGCACTAGATGCCAGTGCGATTCTAGATGATATTTCTGGTGTTGAGTCCCCTGTAGATGTCATTTTGCTTCCTAGGTATGTAAAGCTGTTGACTTTTTCAAGAACGTAGCTGTTCAATTTGGTGTCATCTGAACTGTTGGTAAGATCAATAGTCTTTGTTTTTGTGGTGTTAATTTGGAGACCAATTTGCCCTGAAACATTTTGGAGGTGGTTTATTTTCTCTTGGGCATCCGGGTGTGTTGAACTCAAAAGCACTATGTCGTCGGCAAAGTCCAGGTCTTCTAGAATTTTGTCAACCCAATGGATACCCATATTTGTGTTGTTTGTGCATTTGCGCATGACCCAATCGATAGCTATTCCAAAAAGCATCGGTGATAAAGATCACAACCCTGTTTCACTTCCTGTTTCGACTGAGAACCAGTCAGAGTTGCCTGTTTTCTGTTCTTACGCAGCAACGTGTCTCTTTGTAGAAAGATTTATGACGTTGGTATATTTTGGTAGGAAAACCACAGATGTTAAGTAGATTCCAAAGTGAAGGACGGTGGATACTGTCGAAGGCTTTTTAAAGTCGACAAAGTTGGTGATTAATTTCGACTGGAATTCTACGGAGTCTTCAATGGATTATTCTGAGGGTGAAATGTGGTCTATGCATGACTGTTTGGTCTGAATCCTGCTTGTTCTTCTCTGAGCCTTTCATCTATCGCCTTTTTCAATCTCTCAAGTATCATGCTAAAAAAAGTTTGCCTGGTACTGACAATAGATGTGATACCACGCCAATTATTGCAATCAGACATATCGCCCTTTTTAGGCAGTTTGAAAATTACACCATCTTTCCACTGTTGTGGTAGGGATTCGCTTTGCCAGATTTCATTGATCAGCTGTAACAAACGTTTGTAAGGTGTTCTCATCTGCTGCTTGAGCATTTCTCCTGAGATTTCATCTTCACCAACAGCTTTGTTGTTCTTCAATTTTTTGATGGCTGCTTTAAATCTCTTCCATGGTGAATGACTTGTAGGAGGCATCTAGTGGGGGCATAGTAATTTCTCCATCCAGGTTCGGAACAGTGTCAGGCTGCGGTCTATTTAATATTTCTTTGAAATGTTCTGCCTATCGTTGCTTTTGAAGGTCATCGGATAACAATTGATTGCCTTGTTTGTCTTTGATGGGTATATTTGGTGTAGGTGAGTGATTGCATAGTTGCTTCATGATATGGAATACGGCTCTGTTGTTTCCAGTTCTGGCAGCTGCTTCGGCTTCGGAGGCCAGGCTGTGAATAAAGTTCTGTTTGTTTTTCGTGCGCTTGATTTCACCTCTTTACCCAACATAGAGTATATTTGCTATGGGTATCATATGTAGATGTGTCTTTTGCAGAAAGAAGTGTTATTTTTGTTTGTTTTCTTTCTTGTATCTTCGTCCAGGTGTTATCGCTTACCACTTCTTCTTCTGTCTTTGTCGTAGCCGACTGTGTTTGTTGCAGCATTTAGCAGGTATTTTTTAGGAAATTCCAATGTTCTTCAATGTTGTTTTTAATATTCGCATTGCTCGATACACTTTCTTTGTTAGCATAGCTGCTTCGTACCTCTGAATTGAATGCGAGTTGGTGTTTTTAGTCAGTAGGGACTGTGAGTTTATTTTCTTAATTCTGGGTGATCTGTGCAGAGTCTTGAGCTTTATTTTTAGTTTGGCAATGCAGAGATTGTGATCACTGCCAGCATCTGCACCTCTGTAGGCTCTGACGTCTTGTACTGATGAACGGAATTTGGCATTAATGCAAAAATGGTCTATCTGATTTTTTGTGATGTTATCAGGCGAGTTCCACGTGACTTTGTGTATATCTTTGTGCGGAAATAAAAAAAGTTTTCTACTATCAGATTTGCTATTTCACAAATTCTAGTAGTCTCTCTCCGTTTTGGTTCATAACCCCCAAGCCGTGAATTCCCATATATCTTTTAACACCCTTATTGTCAGACCCTATCTTGGCATTGAAATCACCCATTACAAAAACAATGTCGTGCTTGGGAGATGAGTGATGGTACCAAGTAGTTGTTCATAGAAATTATTTTTTTGATGTCTGTATCGTCGTTGTAGGTGGTAGCATTGTATGATTGTTAGTTTGAAATATTTCGTTTGGTAACTGCTGTTATGATTCTATCATTTACTGGTTCCCAGCTGATCAGTGATCTTTCTTCATTTTTTACATGATGATAGCGACTCCGTTCGAATG
Source organism: Cepaea nemoralis (assembly GCA_014155875.1). Classification (NCBI taxonomy): domain Eukaryota; kingdom Metazoa; phylum Mollusca; class Gastropoda; order Stylommatophora; family Helicidae; genus Cepaea; species Cepaea nemoralis. The sequence continues at coordinate 25,205 of JACEFZ010010061.1, read as the reverse complement.
ATGGTTGTCGTTCTTCCTGAATAAATTATGTGTCTTTGTTCACAGTTGAGAAATGTCTTACCTGAGTCAGTCCATCTGCACTCGCTAACCCAAGAATTTCTAGGTTGTATTTATTCATAACATTACACACCTGAGTCGTTTTCCCCCTCGGTACATAGTTCTGACATTCCAATAACCAATCTTGAAAGTATCCTTGGAGTTTAACATATTTGAGCGGCACATTATAACATTTTCTGATCTTGAAGCAACGGATTGTCGGATCGTCGATAGAAGAAACACGTCGAGAATGTCCCAGTCCGGTTGTAACCGTTCATAAACAAAACACACTTCACTACACACGGGGTTGGATTTTAACGTTCCAATAGCCAATATAAAATATCCTTGGAATTCAACAAATTTCAGCGAAGCAACATAACATTTAGAGCCAGAAATCTGGTTCTGGAACAACAGGAAATTTTTCGATGGTGGTTTGTCGGACCCCCGATCAACCGTTTTAAGCCGAGCTAGAAAGAAACACGTCTCGCCATCTTGACCTAGAACCCGGGGATATGAAAATTTAAAAAAAAAAATATATATACCTGCTTTCTGTTAGCGCCGAACGTTGGGCGGCGCTTACCAAACCCGACACCCCACATTGTGCCAACGGCTTCGGGCGGAAGAGCGCAATTGGAGGGTACAAGCCTTACCCTGGTGCGAGGAAATGCAAGCTAAAGACAAAATGTCATGGCAGGGCAGACCAGGCCCTAAGCCTTGGTTGGCGGCTGGTCTAGGATCGAAGCTCCGACAGGCGGACAGTTAGAGCATTGCTTTGCTGATCCTGGCAGCTTCTGCAGCTTGTCTTGTTCCAGATGTAGGGGTGTTACCTTTCCTCTGGAGTGAACTAGGCAGGCCGAGAGAGGGATCATGCTGCATGGGCAACACATGATCTCTATATTTTAGCCCAGGCTTTGTGCTATGGAGAGGCAATAACTCCATCCCTGGTCTTAACTGGTCTCGGAATCAAAGCGAGAGGCAACTGTTACGGGTTATAAGTCCTTGTCAATTGGCGTAGACATGGGGCGCCACGCGTTGCCTCTGACGGTGGGAGACACCTACAGGTGTCACTGATCAGCTACCGCCCGCCTCAAGCTGGGCAGCCCCCGGCCAATTGGGTGCTGATCCGCCACAGCCTGCCTGCTTCAATGGGTGCTTGGGCTAGGACAAATCTGAATCACAGGCTGTAAAACCAATGCACCAGGTACAAATAAAAATAAAAATAGAAACCTCAAGCTACGGCTTGCAACCTGGAACGTGAGAACCATGTGTCCAGGATTTTCCACTGACTTTAACAATATTGACGATGTGAGAAAAAACGGCTGTGATTGATGCCGAACTCAATCGTCTTAACACTTGATATTGCTGGCCTGCAGGAGACTCGCCTCGCTGAGAAGGGTCACTCAGGGAAAACAATTACACCTTTTTATGGAACGGTAGAGGGCAGGCAGAAACAAGGCAACACGGTGTGGGCTTTGCAGTGAAGAATTCGCTACTGGGAATGATTGAAATTCAGCAGGAGGAAATGAAAGACTATTATCCCTGCGCTTGGCAACCTCTTGTGGTTTGCCACCATTATTACTGCATATGCACCGACACTCGATTCCTCTGATGATGTGAAGGATTCGTTCTATGAGGAGTTAGACTCTGTGATCAAGGCAGTTCCAAAATCTGACTACATTTATATGCTCGGTGATTTCAATGCTCGTGTGGGCAAGGACTCCAGTTCATGGCCAGTGTGCCTTGGAAAATACAACATCGGTCGCATGAATGATAAATGGGCAAAGGCTGCTGGAGCATTGCACCAAAATGACCTATGTATTACAAACTACCTTTTTTTAAAACAAAAGAGATGCATAAGGTCACATGGAAACATCCAAGATCCGGCCATTGGCACCAGCTGGACTTCATTATCACACGGAGACAACATCTGAACCATATATCATTGACTCGAAGATTACCACAGTGCTGACTGTAGATACGGATCATTCTTTGGTTGTTGCAAGGGTTAGACTGAGACCAAAGAGAATCTACACAGCTAAACACAAATATAGTCCCCAGAATTAATATTATTAACACTCACGATCCTGAAAAGTGCTTTTAGCTTCAACAGCAACTTTCACTGATACACCAGAAAATTGTACAGTAAATGAAAAGTGGGTGTCAACTTAAGGAAACTCTTTATAAAACTGCCGTAGGGTTTACGGCACTGTGGATCATAAAAGGCAGGACTGGTTTGTGGCAAACAGCGATACTCTGCAGCCCTTGATTGATAAGAAGAAGATAGCTCTCATAAGAAACAAGGAAAGACCAACGCGTAACACTCTGAGTGAGCTAAGGCAAGCTAGGAAGGATGTGCAAAAGGATGCCAGGCAGTGTGCAAATGATTATGTGATACCATTCAAATCGCAAGTGATAAGGAAAACATAAGAAGCATGTACGAAGGAATAAAGAAAGCCTGTGGTCCAGTGATCAAAAGAATGCATCCATTGAAAACCTTGACTGTAGAAATCATCACTGAAAAGAAACAGCAGATGGACAGATGGGTAGAGCACTATTTGGAGCTTTACTCAAGTGAGACCAAACTAGCTGATGATGCCCTCAACGCCATAGAGGCTCTACGAACTCTTGACCACCTGGACACACTTCCCACCATAACAGAAGTTAAGTGTGCTATAAATGACCATTTTACATATCTAGGATCATTGGTAAATAGCAATTATCCCTAGATCAGGAAATCAACATCCGGATTGGTAAGGCAGCAACAACAATGAACAGGTTAAGAAAAAGAGTGTGGGAGAACAGGAAGCTTACTGCCAAAACCAAAAGTCCTTGTCTATCAAGCCTGTGTCCTTAGTAATCTTCTTTATGGCAGTGAAACCTGGACAACTTACTCACACCAAGAGAAACGTTTAAACAGCTTTCATATGCGGTGTCTGCGAAGAATTCTTGGTATTAAGTGGCAAGACAAAATCCAAATACTGAAGTATTGGAAAGATCAGGTTGTGTGACGGTTTATTCCATGCTCAGTCTCATAGACTTAGATGTGTAGGACATCTTAGGAGGATGGATGATCGTAGAATACCAAAGGACATCTTTTTTGGTGAATTACAGATGGGTAAGAGATCTCAGGGTCGGCCTCTACTACGATACACCGATGTGTGCAAGCGGGGACATGATTGATACAGACATTGATAATGCACATGAACGTGTTGCATGGAGGGCAAACATCAGAAATGGAATAAAGACAAAGAAGAAAATTATTGCAGATAAGTCACACACCGAGCGTGTGAGACGTGAAGATGGTGCATGATGGTGGAAATGACCACGTGTTCACATGCACCCACTGTGAACGGACATTTACAGCGCAAATTGGCCTTATTAGCCACATTCCGCTACTCGCCATAGGTAAAAGTTACTATGCCTTTTTAAAGCACAAACTATCGTCTGTTAAGACGGCAAGTGCCTATATATATATATATATATATATATCATACATTGGCACCTTGCCGTCTTGACAGACGATAGTTTGTGCTTTAAAAAGGCATAATAACTTTTAACTATGGCGGTAGCGAGTGTGACTGATAAGGCCAATTTGCGCTGTAAATGTCCGTTCACAGTGGGTGCATGTGAACACGTGGTCATTTCCACCATCATGCACCATCTTACGTCTCAAACGCTTGGTGTGTGACTTTTCTGCAATAATTTTCTCCTTTGACTTTATTCCATTTCTGATATTTGCCCTCCATGCAACACGTTCAGCGGCGACTTGCTCCCAATGTGCATTATCAATGCCTGTATCAATCATGTCCCGCTTACACACATCTTTGTATCGTAGTAGAGGCCGACCCTGAGATCTCTTACCCATCTGTAATTCACCAAAAAAGATATCCTTTGGTATTCTACCATCATCCATCCTCCTAAGATGTCCTATCCATCTAAGTCTACGAAGACTGAGCATGGAATAAACTGTCACACAACCTGATCTTTCCAATACTTCAGTATTTGTGATTTTGTCTTGCCACTTAATACCAAGAATTCTTCGCAGACACCGCATATGAAAGCTGTTTAAGTTGTTCTCTTGGTGTGAGTAAGTTGTCCAGGTTTCACTGCCATAGAGAAGAGTACTAAGGACACAGGCTTGATAGACAAGGACTTTTGTTTTGGCAGTAAGCTTCCTGTTCTCCCAGACTCTTTTTCTTAACCTGTTCATTGTTGTTGCTGCCTTACCAATCCGGATGTTGATTTCCTGATCTAGGGATAATTTGCTATTTACCACTGATCCTAGATATGTAAAATGGTCTACTATCTCTAGTTCGGCGTCGTCAATAAAGATTGATGGTACCCCATGTGCACCTTGTGACATAATCTGTGTCTTCTTTTTGCTAATTGTTAAACCAAATTCAGAACAAGCATTGGAGAATGCAGATAGTAGACATTGCAATTCTTCCTCAGAGTGGGTCGTAACTGCAGCATCATCTGCAAAAAGCAACTCTCTGATCAGTACCCTCCTAATTTTGGTCTTAGCCTTCAATCTCTGAGCATTGTAGAGGCCGCCATCTGAGCGTGAGTGAATGTATATACCACCATCCTGATCATGAAATGCATATTTCAGTAGAAGTGAAAAGTATATTCCAAAGAGGGTGGGAGCTAGTACACAACCTTGCTTAACTCCACTCTTGATTTCAAATTCTTCAGAAGTTGCACCATCAAACTTGATAACAGTTGCCTCTCCGCTTTGATTCCGAGACCAGTTAAGACCAGGGATGGAGTTTATTGCCTCTCCATAGCACAAAGCCTGGGCTAAAATATAGAGATCATGTGTTGCCCATGCAGCATGATCCCTCTCTTGGCCTGCCTAGTTTACTCCAGAGGAAAGGTAACACCCCTACATCTGGAACAAGACAAGCTGCAGAAGCTGCCGGATCAGCAAAGCAATGCTCTAACTGTATATATATATATACAATTTTTTTTCGCGTTTCCATCCTGTTTCAGGATATTGCGGTCAAATCAGCATCTTTCAGCTGTATGTTGATTCCTAGGCTAGATTACGCACATCAGCACGCCACGACTTTCTGAGCGACCGGCTGCATACTCTCATAAGTCACTAGCGTGACTCGAACCACTTCTATTTCTCGTCCGCTCACGTCGACCACGAGAGTATTCGGAATTAACGGAGAAAGCTGCTAACCCATCGGCCAGGCAGCCGGCATATATATATATATATATATATATATATATATATATATATATATATATATATATATATATATATATATATATATATATATATATATATATATATATATATATATATATATATAGATATATATATTATTAATTTAATTTTTATATTTATAATTTTTTAATATTATATATAATATATATAATTTAAAATTAATATATTTTATAAAAATATATATATAATAAAATATTATTATTATAATTATATATATTATATAAAAATTTAAATATATATATTATATATTAATAAATATATAAATATAATATATATATATATATATATATATATATATATATATATATATATATATATATATATATATATATATATATATATATATATATATATATATATATATATATATATGCCGGCTGCCTGGCCGATGGGTTAGCAGCTTTCTCCGTTAATTCCGAATACTCTCGTGGTCGACGTGAGCGGACGAGAAATAGAAGTGGTTCGAGTCACGCTAGTGACTTATGAGAGTATGCAGCCGGTCGCTCAGAAAGTCGTGGCGTGCTGATGTGCGTAATCTAGCCTAGGAATCAACATACAGCTGAAAGATGCTGATTTGACCGCAATATCCTGAAACAGGATGGAAACGCGAAAAAAAATTGTATATATATATATACAGTTAGAGCATTGCTTTGCTGATCCGGCAGCTTCTGCAGCTTGTCTTGTTCCAGATGTAGGGGTGTTACCTTTCCTCTGGAGTAAACTAGGCAGGCCAAGAGAGGGATCATGCTGCATGGGCAACACATGATCTCTATATTTTAGCCCAGGCTTTGTGCTATGGAGAGGCAATAACTCCATCCCTGGTCTTAACTGGTCTCGGAATCAAAGCGAGAGGCAACTGTTATCAAGTTTGATGGTGCAACTTCTGAAGAATTTGAAATCAAGAGTGGAGTTAAGCAAGGTTGTGTACTAGCTCCCACCCTCTTTGGAATATACTTTTCACTTCTACTGAAATATGCATTTCATGATCAGGATGGTGGTATATACATTCACTCACGCTCAGATGGCGGCCTCTACAATGCTCAGAGATTGAAGGCTAAGACCAAAATTAGGAGGGTACTGATCAGAGAGGTGCTTTTTGCAGATGATGCTGCAGTTACGACCCACTCTGAGGAAGAATTGCAATGTCTACTATCTGCATTCTCCAATGCTTGTTCTGAATTTGGTTTAACAATTAGCAAAAAGAAGACACAGATTATGTCACAAGGTGCACATGGGGTACCATCAATCTTTATTGACGACGCCGAACTAGAGATAGTAGACCATTTTACATATCTAGGATCAGTGGTAAATAGCAAATTATCCCTAGATCAGGAAATCAACATCCGGATTGGTAAGGCAGCAACAACAATGAACAGGTTAAGAAAAAGAGTCTGGGAGAACAGGAAGCTTACTGCCAAAACAAAAGTCCTTGTCTATCAAGCCTGTGTCCTTAGTACTCTTCTCTATGGCAGTGAAACCTGGACAACTTACTCACACCAAGAGAACAACTTAAACAGCTTTCATATGCGGTGTCTGCGAAGAATTCTTGGTATTAAGTGGCAAGACAAAATCACAAATACTGAAGTATTGGAAAGATCAGGTTGTGTGACAGTTTATTCCATGCTCAGTCTTCGTAGACTTAGATGGATAGGACATCTTAGGAGGATGGATGATGGTAGAATACCAAAGGATATCTTTTTTGGTGAATTACAGATGGGTAAGAGATCTCAGGGTCGGCCTCTACTACGATACAAAGATGTGTGTAAGCGGGACATGATTGATACAGGCATTGATAATGCACATTGGGAGCAAGTCGCCGCTGAACGTGTTGCATGGAGGGCAAATATCAGAAATGGAATAAAGTCAAAGGAGAAAATTATTGCAGAAAAGTCACACACCAAGCGTTTGAGACATAAGATGGTGCATGATGGCGGAAGTGACCACTTGTTCACATGCACCCACTGTGAACGGACATTTACAGCGCAAATTGGCCTTATCAGTCACACTCGCTACCGCCATAGTTAAAAGTTATTATGCCTTTTTAAAGCACAAACTATCGTCTGTCAAGACGGCAAGGTGCCAATGTATGTATATATATATATATATATATATAGGCACATTGCCGTCTTAACAGACGATAGTTTGTGCTTTAAAAAGGCATAGTAACTTTTACCTATGGCGGTAGCGAATGTGGCTAATAAGGCCAATTTGCGCTGTAAATGTCCGTTCACAGTGGGTGCATGTGAACACGTGGTCATTTCCACCATCATGCACCATCTCACGTCTCACACGCTCGGTGTGTGACTTATCTGCAATAATTTTCTTCTTTGTCTTTATTCCATTTCTGATGTTTGCCCTCCATGCAACACGTTCATGTGCATTATCAATGTCTGTATCAATCATGTCCCGCTTGCACACATCTTTGTATCGTAGTAGAGGCCGACCCTGAGATCTCTTACCCATCTGTAATTCACCAAAAAAGATGTCCTTTGGTATTCTACGATCATCCATCCTCCTAAGATGTCCTACACATCTAAGTCTATGAAGACTGAGCATGGAATAAACCGTCACACAACCTGATCTTTCCAATACTTCAGTTTTGGGATTTTGTCTTGCCACTTAATACCAAGAATTCTTCGCAGACACCGCATATGAAAGCTGTTTAAACGTTTCTCTTGGTGTGAGTAAGTTGTCCAGGTTTCACTGCCATAAAGAAGAGTACTAAGGACACAGGCTTGATAGACAAGGACTTTTGGTTTTGCAGTAAGCTTCCTGTTCTCCCACACTCTTTTTCTTAACCTGTTCATTGTTGTTGCTGCCTTACCAATCCGGATGTTGATTTTCTGATCTAGGGATAATATGCTATTTACCAATGATCCTAGATATGTAAAATGGTCATTTATAGCACACTTAACTTCTGTTATGGTGGGAAGTGTGTCCAGGTGGTCAAGAGTTCGTAGAGCCTCTATGGCGTTGAGGGCATCATCAGCTAGTTTGGTCTCACTTGAGTAAAGCTCCAAATAGTGCTCTACCCATCTGTCCATCTGCTGTTTCTTTTCAGTGATGATTTCTACAGTCAAGGTTTTCAATGATGCATTTCTTTTGATCACTGGACCACAGGCTTTCTTTATTCCTTCGTACATGCTTCTTATGTTTTCCTTATCACTTGCGATTTGAATGGTATCACATAATCATTTGCACACTGCCTGGCATCCTTTTGCACATCCTTCCTAGCTTGCCTTAGCTCACTCAGAGTGTTACGCGTTGGTCTTTCCTTGTTTCTTATGAGAGCTATCTTCTTCTTATCAATCAAGGGCTGCAGAGTATCGCTGTTTGCCACAAACCAGTCCTGCCTTTTATGATCCACAGTGCCGTAAACCCCTACGGCAGTTTTATAAAGAGTTTCCTTAAGTTGACACCACTTTTCATTTACTGTACAATTTTCTGGTGTATCAGTGAAAGTTGCTGTTGAAGCTAAAAGCACTTTTCAGGATCGTGAGTGTTAATAATATTAATTCTGGGACTATATTTGTGTTTAGCTGTGTAGATTCTCTTTGGTCTCAGTCTAACCCTTGCAACAACCAAAGAATGATCCGTATTAGTATTACAGTCAGCACTGTGGTATCTTCGAGTCAATGATATATGGTTCAGATGTTGTCTCCGTGTGATAATGAAGTCCAGCTGGTGCCAATGGCCGGATCTTGGATGTTTCCATGTGACCTTATGCATCTCTTTTCTTTTAAAAAAGTAGTTTGTAATACATAAGTCATTTTTGGTGCAATGCTCCAGCAGCCTTTGCCCATTATCATTCATGCGACCGATGTTGTATTTTCCAAGGCACACTGGCCATGAACTGGAGTCCTTGCCAACACGAGCATTTAAATCACCGAGCATATAAATGTAGTCAGATTTTGGAACTGCCTTGATCACAGAGTCTAACTCCTCATAGAACGAATCCTTCACATCATCAGAGGAATCGAGTGTCGGTGCATATGCAGTAATAATGGTGGCAAAACCAAAAGAGGTTGCCAATCGCAGGGATAATAGTCTTTCATTTCCTCCTGCTGGAATTTCAATCATTCCCAGTAGCGAATTATTCACTGCAAAGCCCACACCGTGTTGCCTTGTTTCTGCCTGCCCTCTACCGTTCCATAAAAAGGTGTAATTGTTTTCCCTGAGTGACCCTTTCTCAGCGAAGCGAGTCTCATGCAGGCCAGCAATATCAGTGTAAAGACGATTGAGTTCGGCATCAATCACAGCCGTTTTTCTCACATCGTCAATATTGTTAAAGTCAGTGGAAAATCCTGGACACATGGTTCTAACGTTCCAGGTTGCAAGCCGTAGCTTGAGGTTTCTATTTTTATTTTTATTTGTACCTGGTGCATTGGTTTTACAGCCTGTGATTCAGATTTTGTCCTAGCCCTAAGCACCCATTAAAGTAGGCAGGCTGTGGCGGATCAGCACCCAATTGGCCGGGGGCTGCCCAGCTTGAGGCGGGTGGTAGCTGATCAGTGACACCTTTAGGTGTCTCCCACCGTCAGAGGCAACGCGTGACGCCCCTTGTCTACGCCAATTGACAGGGACTTATAAACTTATAACCCGTAACAGTTGCCTTTTGCTTTGATTCCGTGACCAGTTAAGACCAGGGATGGAGTTATTGCCTCTCCATAGCACAAAGCCTGGGCTAAAATATAGAGATCATGTGTTGCCTATGCAGCATGATCCCTCTCTCGGCCTGCCTAGTTCACTCCAGAGGAAAGGTAACACCCCTACATCTGGAACAAGACAAGCTGCAGAAGCTGCCAGATCAGCAAAGCAATGCTCTAACTGTCCGCCTGTCGGAGCTTCGATCCTAGACCAGCCGCCAACCAAGGCTTAGGGCCTGGTCTGCCCTGCCATGACATTTTGTCTTTAGCTTGCATTTCCTCGCACCAGGGTAAGGCCTGTACCCTCTCAATTGCTCTCTTCCGCCCGAAGCCGTTGGCACAATGTGGGGTGTCGGGTTTGGTAAACGCCGCCCAACGTTCGGCGCTAACAGAAAGCAGGTATATATATATTTGTTTTTATGTTTCTTTCTAGCTCGGCTTAAAACGGTTGATCGGCGGTCCGACAAACCACCATCGTAAAACTTCCTGTTGTTCCAGAACCAGATTTCTGGCTCTAAATGTTATGTTGCTTCGCTGAAATTTGTTGAATTCCAAGGATATTTTATATTGGCTATTGGAACGTTAAAATCCAACCCGCGTGTGTAGTGAAGTGTGTGTTGTGTTATGAACGGTTACAACCGGACTGGGACATTCTCGACGTGTTTCATTCTATCGACGATCCGACTAATCCGTTGCTTCAAGATCAGTAAATGTTATAATGTGCCGCTCAAATATGTTAAACTCCAAGGATACTTTCAAGATTGGTTATTGGAATGTCAGAACTATGTACCAGACGGGGAAAACGACTCAGGTGTGTAATGTTATGAATGAATACAACCTAGAAATTCTTGGGGTTAGCGAGTGCAGATGGACTGACTCAGGTAAGACATTTCTCAACTGTGAACAAAGACACATAATTTATTCAGGAAGAATCGACAACCATCATTCGAACGGAGTCGCTATCATCATGTAAAAAAATGAAGAAAGATCACTGATCAGCTGGGAACCAGTAAATGATAGAATCATAACAGCAGTTACCAAACGAAATATTTCAAACTAACAATCATACAATGCTACTCACCTAGCAACGACGATACAGACATCAACAAAGATAATTTCTATGAACAACTACTTGGTACCATCGACTCATCTCCCAAGCACGACATTGTTGTTGTAATGGGTGATTTCAATGCCAAGATAGGGTCTGACAATAAGGGTGTTGAAAGATATATGGGAATTCACGGCTTAGGGGTTATGAACCAAAACGGAGAGAGACTACTAGAATTTTGTGAAATAGCAAATCTGATAGTAGCAAACTCTTTTTTATTTCCGCACAAAGATATACACAAAGTCACGTGGAACTCGCCTGATAACATCACAAAAAATCAGATAGACCATTTTTGCATTAATGCCAAATTCCGTTCATCAGTACAAGACGTCAGAGCCTACAGAGGTGCAGATGCTGGCAGTGATCACAATCTCTGCATTGCCAAACTAAAAATAAAGCTCAAGACTCTGCACAGATCACCCAGAATTAAGAAAATAAACTCACAGTCCCTACTGACTAAATAACACCAACTCGCATTCAATTCAGAGGTACGAAGCAGCTATGCTAACAAAGAAAGTGTATCGAGCAATGCGAATATTAAAAACAACATTGAAGAACATTGGAATTTCCTAAAAAATACCTAGCTAAATGCTGCAACAAACACAGTCGGCTACGTACAAAGACAGAAGAAGAAGTGGATAAGCGATAACACCTGGACGAAGATACAAGAAAGAAAACAAGCAAAACTAACACTTCTTTCTGCAAAAGACACATCTACATATGATACCCATATGCAAATATACTCTATGTTGGATAAAGAGGTGAAATCAAGCGCACGAAAAGACAAACAGAACTTTATTCACAGCCTGGCCTCCGAAGCCGAAGCAGCTGCCAGAACTGGAAACAACAGAGCCGTATTCCATATCATGAAGCAACTATGCAATCACTCACCTACACCAAATATACCCATCAAAGACAAACAAGGCAATCAATTGTTATCCGATGACCTTCAAAAGCAACGATAGGCAGAACATTTCAAAGAAATATTAAATAGACCGCAGCCTGACACTGTTCCGAACCTGGATGGAGAAATTACTATGCCCCCACTAGATGCCTCCTACAAGTCATTCACCATGGAAGAGATTAAAGCAGCCATCAAAAAATTGAAGAACAACAAAGCTGTTGGTGAAGATGAAATCTCAGGAGAAATGCTCAAAGCAGCAGATGAGAACACCTTACAACGTTTGTTACAGCTGATCAATGAAATCTGGCAAAGCGAATCCCTACCACAACAGTGGAAAGATGGTGTAATTTTCAAACTGCCTAAAAAGGGCGATATGTCTGATTGCAATAATTGGCGTGGTATCACTCTATTGTCAGTACCAGGCAAACTTTTTTGTAGCATGATACTTGAGAGATTGAAAAAGGCGATAGATGAAAGGCTCAGAGAAGAACAAGCAGGCTTCAGACCAAAACAGTCATGCATAGACCACATTTTCACCCTCAGAATAATCATTGAAGACTCCGTAGAATTCCAGTCGAAATTAATCACCAACTTTGTCGACTTTCAAAAAGCCTTCGACAGTATCCACCGTCCTTCACTTTGGAATCTACTTAACATCTATGGTTTTCCTACCAAATATACCAACGTCATAAAATCTTTCTACAAAGAGACACGTTGCTGCGTAAGAACAGAAACAGGCAACTCTGACTGGTTCTCAGTCGAAACAGGAGTGAAACAGGGTTGTGTCTTATCACCGATGCTTTTTGGAATAGCTATCGATTGGGTCATGCGCAAATGCACAAACAACACAAATATGGGTATCCATTGGGTTGACAAAATTCTAGAAGACCTGGACTTTGCCGACGACATAGTGCTTTTGAGTTCAACACACCCGGATGCCCAAGAGAAAATAAACCACCTCCAAAATGTTTCAGGGCAAATTGGTCTCCAAATTAACACCACAAAAACAAAGACTATTGATCTTACCAACAGTTCAGATGACACCAAATTGAACAGCTACGTTCTTGAAAAAGTCAACAGCTTTACATACCTAGGAAGCAAAATGACATCTACAGGGGACTCAACACCAGAAATATCATCTAGAATCGCACTGGCATCTAGTGCCTTCAATAAACTGTCAAACATCTGGAAGTCAAAGACACTCAGCAAACACACAAAACTTAAAATCTTCAACTCTTGTGTGATTCCAGTGTTAACGTATGGATGTGAAAGTTGGAAATCAACGGTAGCTTTAGATAAAAAATTAGACAATTTTGAGAACAAATGTCTTAGAAGACTTCTAAACATCCACTGGACAGACTTCAGAACCAATTCGCAAATAAGACAAGAGACTAAGCAAGATACAGTATCCAATTTCATAAGAAGACGCCGTTGGAACTACATCGGCCATGTACTCAGAATGGACAAGTCAAGACTCCCCTACCAAGCCCTCATATGGTCACCAGTAGGGAAAAGAAAACGGGGAAGACCAAGAGAGACCCTGCGTAGAACCATCATTAGAGAAGGCTCATTCAATGGCCAAGTAAATATCCAAGATCTACAACAGGTAGCAGCGAACCGCCAAGCATGGAGAGACAGGACTTCTGCCCTATGCGCCGCCTTAGGCTCAAGAGGAAAGACTAACTAACTAACTAACTAACTAATATCTCTTACAGGACGTTGCAGTAAACACCAGTATTTTTAATCTGCTGTTGATGTACTAGTCAAGTTTTACGTTCAGTAGTTTGCCATTGCTTTCTGAACAACCGGCTCACATACCCCCGTAAGTTACCAGCGAGGCGCGAACGCTGCCGATTCTCGCAACTGCTGTTTTCCCCCACGTGGATATACGGGATTACGAACAATGTCGTTAAATCCTTGGCCAGGGAGACCACAGATATACACTATCTAAATTAAAATATCTTATATGTGCTAAGCTGTGCCTTGTGTGGCCTGATTATATAGTATACGATATTACTTCGACTCATGCAGGTCAGCATGGTCGAATGGGTAAGAACGCGTGTTCTTAAACATCCGGTGTGCTGATGCCGAGGTTAGGTGTCCCTGCACCGGACAGTTGGACTAAAATGTTGACCTATCGTCCTTGACTTGGGGACGTAAATTACAGGTACCTCTGAAGTCGGCGTGGGCTCGCCGACTGGCGAGGGACACTGTTAATAGGGGAAGCTAATCGACACGCACAATTCAGTCCATCGCTACTATAAATAGTGTGTATGGACTACGCTTGAGTTTAAAGCGAGCGAGCGCCCCAAAAAAAAATGAATACTAAGTGTCTGCAAGTGTGTCTGTAAGAGTTGGCCAGCGGACATTCCTTGAAATCGTGGTGGTCGGCGCAGTAGCGACAGTTTCCGTCTTACTGCGACATGCTGCTCTGCTGTGGCCGGCCCTCTGACATCTGGAACATTGGGTGATCCTTCAGGCTGTTGAGTTTTCTTGTTCAATGATACCTGGTGTGGTATCTCGCTCCCCTCAGTCGTCACCACCGCCAGCGTCGTAGGGATCTTTCAGTATGTCAGGATCCGCTCCGCCCTCAAGATTCGGATGTGTAGGTTCTCCTCTTGTAGCTGCTTCAGGATTTCCTCGTCTGAAAGCTCCACTTGAATCCGCTTGGCAACCCATCGGACTGTTTTTGAGTCGGTGTTTCCGGCTCTGGTGTCTTTCTCCTCCTTTTCAGCTGTCTTGGCTCTTTTCTGTGGTGGGCTGTTGATGGTCTCCCTAGCGGTGGCTTCAGTAATTACTGTATCTTCAGGTTCTCTGCAGCTCGCAGGCAGGCCCTCCACGTTCGTCTTCTTCAAGGTCTTGTCGGCTCCCACGCTGCACACCTTGGATGCCACGTGTCTTTTGGTTTTCTTGTAAATAAAACTACACATATAAAGGATCATCTAAGTATCATAATGATAAAAGACATAACTTCAGGTTATTTCAAGGGAAATAACTCAGAATGTAATATAGTTATTATGTGATATAAAGAATTGTAGTATTTGTCTTAAACTTTTATATAACTTATATTTTTTTGTTCAAAGATCTATAAACAGTATAAGAAATGTTGTAATATATTTGAGATATATTTAGACATTGTGTTAATATTTTAGCTAAATTTTACAAGAGTGAAAATTTATGAGGCATTTTTCTGTGTTTTCTTAATATCTCATGAACTTTTGATTATCTTTCAATGCGATGAACGCAAGGATAAAGCATTCTATAATTTTTGTCAGGTCTTTATAAAAGGCCAATAATCGTTTGGTAATGTGTGCAGATCAAAGTACATCTCCTTCTGCATCACGACAGTGAATAAGAGCGGACCTATATGTACCTGATCCGTCCGTGGGCACCAGCTGAGGCAGTAACACAATGACACATTGGTCTATTTTTAGTTATAATAAGGACTCTCGGTTCCCCAGGAGCCAAAAACACCCCCTTAGTTCAGCACGCCCCAAAAAGGCAAAGTTCACATTACCCATCATTCGCTCCAATATTCACCGCCTCGTGGTCTCGAGGTATGCTGTCCGCATCAAGTGCTGGGGATCTCGTGTTCAAGACCCGATGAGGACCAGGTTTTTTTCACGTAGATTTCTAGTTAAAAACAAATCCTCCTGGTCTCTGGGTAGTGAGATCGGATGCTCGCGTGTATTGTTGCGTATGTAAAAAATCCCTTGGCAAGAAAATAAAGAGTAGCCTAACGGAGCTGCCCGGGCAAAATTTCCAGTTACAAATGTAATCATCATCAAGTGCCGTGCCGGCTGGCGTAGGCGTTCATGGCTCTCCACAGATCTCGGTCTTTGGTTTTCTGGATCAACTCTGCTGCTGATATTCCTCCATGCCACCGTCTCAATCCATCCAGCATCACTTCTCTTGGTCTACCTCTGCCTCTCTTCCCCTCGATCTTTCCAGTTGTTACGATGTTCTCCAATGCCTCTCTTCTCATCACATGACCGAGGAAAGCTGTTTGTCTCTGTCTTATTGTTGTATATAATGTTCTAGTTTCATTAGCCTGTTTCAGGCAGTCGTCGTTAGTTACTCTGGCAGTCCAAGGAACTCTCAACATTCGTCTCAGGAACCACATCTCTGTTGCTTCTAATTTCTTCTTAATTTGTTCATTTACATTCCAAGATTCACTGCCATACAGCAAAACTGGTTCTACATAGCATTTCAACACTCTCTTTCTTACATTCAGTGACAGTGACTTATTGCATAAGATACTCTTCATTTTCTGAAATGCAGCCTTTGCCTGCCCTATTCTGCTCCTAATCTCTGTTGTACATCTTCCATCTGATGTTATAAATGCCCCTAGGTATCTAAAATTATCAACTTGGTTAAGGATTTTCCCTTCTATTTCTATGTCACATTTTGGTGTCACCATTTTCTTTGATATTACCATTGTTACTGTTTTCTTGATATTCAAGTTGAGTCCTTTCCTTGCACTCTCTGTTACTACAACGTCTAATAATTGTTGTAGGTCTGTTGAATTATCCGCCACCAATACTGTGTCATCTGCATAGCGTATATTATTTATATTATAACCTCCAACTAGTATTCCTGGCATCTCTTTAATCTCTCTCATTATTACTTCGCTATACAGGGAGAAAAGATCTGGTGACAAGACACACCCTTGTCGTACTCCTAGCTTTATCTGTTCGTAACTACCCACTTTATTTCCTATTTTAATTGCTGCTACTTGGTTCCAGTAAATATTCTTTATTATTCTTAAATCTTTTCCATCAGTGTTGATATCTTCCAACATTTTAATCAGTTCATCATGTTTTACTTTATCAAATGCCTTAGTATAATCTATGAAGCACAAATATATGTCTCTCTGTTTCTCTATTGACCTTTCTATTAGTGTCCGTAATGTATAAATTGCATTGTTTGTGCCCTTTCCTTCCACAAATCCATACTGTTCTTCACTAATTTCCATTTTTATTTTCTTTTTGGTTCTTCTCATTATGATTCTGAGTAGAAGCTTAGTGATATGGTTTATAAGGTTAATTGTACGAAAATCTTCACAATCAATTGCTCCTGGTCTTTTTGGTATAGCTATAAATACAGATTTCAGCATATCACTGGGTAAATATCCACTGCTGTAAATATCATTCAACATTTTGGTTAATATATCTACTCCAAATTCTCCCAATACTTCTAATTCTTCTATTGTGATTTCATCTGGCCCAGCTGTTTTTCCTTTCTTCATACGTTTCATAGCGTCAGCGACTTCTTCTTTCAGAATAGGTGGACCTTCTAAGTTACTATCTTCTGTTAATTCTGCCCTTTCTCCTTCATATAATTCTCTTATATACTCATTCCACCTCTTTATTATAGCATCTTCCTCTAATATTATCTTTCCTGTTTTTGATTTCAAACACCCTGTATTTATCCTTATTTTTTTTCCTGTAAGCTCACTGATTTGTCTGTGCATATTTTTTGTATCTTTAATGGAATTTAATTCAATTTTTTTGCATTGCTCGTTTAACCAACTTTCTTTAGCCTTCCCACATTTATCTTTTATTTCTTTATTTATCTTAGCGTATTCTTGTTTGTCATTTTTATACTGTTTTCTTTTGTCCATCAGGTTTAAGATATCTTCATTCATCCATTTTTTCTTAGCTATTTTGCCTCTCTCTGGTAATACTTCTTTGCTAGTTTGATGAATGGAGTCCCTTAACATTTCCCATTGTTCATCTATACTCTGTATTTTAGTTATTGCATTGTACCTATTTTTCACAGTCACTCTGTATTGTTCTTGCATTTCTTTATCTATTTTTAGAACCTCTTTATTAAGTCTCATGTTCTTAACCATTTTTTCCCTCTCTTTAATCTTACTTTTATTTGTCCACATAGTGGTACATGATCACTATTACAGTCAGCACCAGGCATTGTCTTTACATTAATTAAAGCATTTCTAAATCTTTTATTAATTAGTATGTAGTCAATTTGGTTGCGTATTTTCTTATCAGGGCTTATCCATGTGTACAGTCGTCTTTTATGGTGTTTAAACCATGTGTTTCCAATTATCATATCATTGATATTTGCCCATTCTATTAGCTTTTCCCCTCTTTCATTTCTTGTACCTAAACCATAATTCCCCACTACATCCTCCATTTTTCCCTTTCCTACTTTTGCATTAAAATCACCAAGTATTATCTTTATTTCTTGTGATCCAATTTGAGCCATCGCCATTTCTATTTCGTCGTAAAAGTGTTGTATTTCTTTATCACTACTGCTTGCTGTTGGTGCATATACTTGTATAATATTTATGTCCATTGGTTTGCCTTTGATTTTTACCATAATAACTCTATCTGAAATACACCAGTATCCATTAATTGACTTGGCTGTTTTTTCGTCTAATATTATTCCTACCCCTTTTTCGTGTGTATCCCCTCCAGAATAAATTATTGTGTGATTGTCAGCTATAATTTTGCCCGATCCCTTCCATCTCATCTCACTAACGCCTAGTATATTCATTTTCATGCTATCCATCTCTCTTAGAACATTGGTCAACTTTCCTAGCTCATTTAATGTCCTAACATTCCATGTTCCTACTCTAAATTTATTTATTTTAGTTAAGATTTTGCCATCAGTAGCTGGATGACGGTCTGGTGTCACCTGTGGCTCATGACTGTCCCTACTGGACGAGGATGCCCTAAGACAGCCATTAACGTCCTTCACTAACTTTGATTTATGTTTTGCCATGAAGTCTTGGGAAGATAATGTGGTGGTTTCCCCTTGACTTCCACATTCACATGGTGGTCTTTTTACCTCTGCTTTTGACAGCCATTTCCGACTGCAAGGACAAGTGAGTGCCCTGCTCTGCTCAGCTGCAGAGTTGTCCACTTATTCCGGTGGATACTCGGTTACAAATGTAACCAATGTATTTCAGGATACCTAAGAGCAGCACTCTATGCACCAAGTCAGAAATCCAAAATAGTTGTAATACAGTGGATCCCATCACATTGTAGTATACCTGGAAATGAAGAGGCTGACAGACTGGCAAAAGATTGCGGACGACTACCTCAGCCTGACATAGACATAACCTGTAATGAGGCAAACAGGTTTATAAAAAGCACTTATTGAACCAACTGGGAATCAGAGCATCCAGGCCACCAGAAAGATTATGTATTTTACAAACTCGGCCGAAGAGAACAAGTAGCAATGTTCAGACTCCGCACAGGAAATAACACCACTTGTTCAATAAACTAAGGATAGGAGATACCGATGAATGTAAATGTGGAACTGGTAAAATGACAGCTAAACATTTGCTGCAGGAGTGCCCAATATATGCAGAACAGAGGAAGATATTTTGGCCCACACCTGCTTCTTTTGAGGATAAGCTCTATGGAGATATCAACACGCTCAAGTTGACCGCAGCTTACTTTAACTTCATTCAGGTTGAGATCTAAAGTTGCATGAAGAAGTACTTAGACTGCCACACTTCGTACTACAGGTATGTCGGTAACAAAAGCGTCCCAGAGGCATGACATGGAATATTGCTTGACTAGCAAATCCATTACGTGGAAAATCCGAATCGAAAGCTCAATGTGTGGGCTTCATCGAAGGTGGAGAAAGTGTCCTAGTGGCACGAAATGGAATATTGCGTGGATAGCAAATCCATTACGTGGAAAGTCCGAATCGAAAGCTCACTGTGTGGATGTTATCTGCAGACTGCATTCTTCTGGTTTCCGGAGGAACAGCCTGTGGTGAACGGAGGGCCCAATATACGGAAGTGAGGCTAAGCAGCCATGTGCAGGACGTGACGATTCCTTGGGTGAGCCCAGTACCAGAGCGCTGTGTGTCGGCTCTGCAACTATGGAAGCCTCCTTGGGTGGCGGGGAATGCCCATGGTCTGCCCTTGCCTTCTCTTGAGGGCTGATCGTTATGTCTTCGGCTGTTCTAAATGGGCCAGCTGGGATGGGGGAATAACACCACAACAGTGAGAGTCACACGTCTTATGAAACATCCGGGTAGGTTAACCCGGTCAACAAATGCCCGCAGAAGTCGGATGTGTCGGCCTAACGGCGCAAGAACGCAGCTCTGCTGTAAACAGACACAACGCAATCACGTCCGGAAAAAAAAAACAACTCCGGATGAACGCAGAAAAAGAAGAAGAAATATTTCAGGATTCTCGCCGATGCTACAGAGATCGTGCACTGAGCTGAGATTCTTCGGACTGAGATTTGAGTTAGGAAGTAGAACGGAGCACTTATGGGTTACATCTGTGTGCCGTGATGATGATCTGTCGACTACACATTACTCATCAATCACCGCCTCGTCTTCAGCACATTAGTGTTTTAAAACATGTTACTCCAGCATAAATCTAGCTTCGTGAAATCCAATCAACTATTTTTGGGGATATTTGATATGATCGACCCCCTTCACTTCCATACACATGGATGGGTCAAGCCGAAGACATTCTTCAACAGGTGTGTTCACTGGAGGACATCTGGCGAGGAGTGGGTACAAGTGCCAACAGATTTCTGTACGTCCCTTTCAGTTTGCATCCAACTAGACAGAAAATGCAGACAAGAAAATCCGGCTGCTGTGGAGGCGGAAGTACAAGCGATGATTTTTGAGAATTCGTTAGGCGGTGATGCTGTCATCTACACAGATGGGTCGGTCGACCGACATGTGTGAAGCTCATGGGCTTTTACGGCTCAGGCCGGAGGGAGAATTGTGAAGGAGGACTTGGGTGCTTTTGTTGAGACCACAAGTAGCCTGACTATGGAAGTCATGGCAGTAAGTAAAGCAATAACATGGCTCGAGACACAAACAATCATTAGGGCATGTTTCCTTAGTGACTCATTGAGCATGATCAAGAGGATAGAGATGAGGTGGATCCGAAGAGAGTGGTTGCTGTCACTGTAGCTGTTTCGGCTGGCAAAGATTAGTTTCATCTTAGTGCCAGGGCATGCGGGAATACAAGGAAATGAGCGGGCTGACAAGCTCGCAAGTAAGGTTGCTGTGGAGGGCGGTCGCGCCATGGACCAGGCTGACATTCTGAATACTCTGCGAGAAGTAAGACTTTTGCGAGAACGAAGTGATGACTGAGAATCTACAACCATGGTCAGACTGCGAGAACAGCAAATTAAAAGAGGTGTGGCCAAACAAGAACACTACGCAGGAAGCCAAAGAGATTTGATAAACCAGCACAGAACCGGTCTCGTTAGCCGCTACACGCTGTGGGATTTGCTGAGGAGGGATCCGAGCACTTATGGACTGAATGGTTTGATGTGCAATAAGGATGATCTCTCGACCTACCAACCAACCAACCAACAACCCAACCAACCGAACAACGAACGAACGAACGAACGAACGAACGAACGAACAAACGAACGAACTTTATTTTAAAAGGGTAACAAATTGGGCACGCAGGCCCGTCTTACATCCGGCCCTTTCGTTCACTCATCTTTCATTCATCAAATGTGCATGTTATATTTACATAGGGAAAAAAACATTGTCAAATGGATTTTGTAAGCATAAACAATGCATATTACGCATGGTACATTCACATGGGGAGAAAAAAAAACATTGTCAAATAAAAGTTGTAAACATAAACCGTGCATATTGCAATGTTGTGAGAACATCCCCCATCGACCCTCACATCCCGCAGCCACCGACACATCCCGCAGCCACCCACACATCCCGCAGCCACCCACACATCCCGCAGCCACCCACACATCCCGCAGCCACCTACACATCCCCCACCCACCACACCCCACCCACCCATACATACCTCCACGCACTCACACAGACTCAGGCAAGCATACATGCCGCCACCCACCCACTGATCCCAAACTACACACATTCCCCCCCCCCACACACATACATCCCCCACCCATCCCACAACCTGCACGAACACACCCACCCACATATTAGTAGTAGGGTGGGTCCTAACTACTTAGTATCTGTGGTTTCAAACCACCGATAAATCGTTCTTTACGAGGTTATCCCGCCATCTTGTTTCGTCACAAAAACGGACCACAAGTGACCCAGATATTTTGAACTTGGCAGGTGTTTTTCTTGGTTCCGGGTGACTATTTCCGGTTGTCGTGATGACTACTTCCGGTTGTCACTTCCGGTCCCGAGGGGCGGGGCGACGGTGGCTGCGGCGGCGGTGGTGGTGGCGAGGCAAGCCCCGGGTATGTGGAATACTTATAAAAGTAGACCAAATATTTGTCGGGTTCGAGTCCCAGTGTGTGTGTGTGTGTGTGTGTGTGTGTGTGTGTGTGTGTGTGTGTGTGTGTGTGTGTGTGTGGTCACGTGGTGTGATCGAACCCCAGTCATATCGATCCCCTTCGACGAGGGAGACCAAAGTCAATATGACAGAAAAATGATTTATTTCATCTCTCGAGCTAACCCGAGAATTCCTATTTGGATGATGAATAAACTTTTGCACGGCTCAGTATGCTAATTCGGCAAGCTTCCTTACCCATGAATCAACATTACGCGAATGGTGAAAATCTGGTTTAGGAATATACTAACCAGACAAAGAATTGTATTAAACATTAACCCCAAAACTTAATTAAACACCAAAAATTTCTTGTATGTATATTGGAGAATAGTTACGTCAATAAAAAAACTCTAGTTTTCATTTAAAATAACCCATAACTTCCCGAGATATACATAATAATATGTAATATTATTAAACAGCAAAGTTATACCCCTTAATTATAAACGGATGCTTAGGGGAGAGTAATCGGTCCCTTGACTCAACCAGAATTGGTCCCCCTTTTACACACTAACTTCCCCCTGAATTACCGTTTACCTGCATGTAAGCAACCAGTAACGCTTCACCGACCACGAACCGACGGAGACGACAATAGCCAAGGGCCAGCCGGATACTGATAACCGGTAGATAAACACGCACACTAAAGCGGGCTGACAACGGAGCTGGCCAGCTCGAGTTGATCTTACCTGAGATAAACACAACCATTGAGGCGTTCTGGTTGACAAACATAGTTAACACAGTGACAGCCCAGGTTGTGAAGGGAATTTTTGGGTAGGAAAAAATAAATTTTGCTCAAATATACCTATACGAAGTGCGTGTGAAGAGGGTGTATCAACAGCTAGTTGTCTATCTATTACAGGACGTCGTAAGTCAGTCCCAACATTGTTTATGCAATGCATTTACATTACGTTGCAGACAGCCCCATCATTGATTACTTCCGCGTGTACCACTATGCCAGTCGTGTGTGTGTGTGTGTGCGCGCGCAGGTAGGCGTGTGTGCCTGCGTGGGTGTGCTATCAATTACAGGACGTCGCAAGTCAACCTCATCATTCTATGGATTGTCAGCCATCCTAGGGCAAGTTTGCGATTCTCATTTTGAATGAATGCCAGCCAGGTCATGTGCGTGTGAAGAGGGTGTATCAACAGCTAGTTGTCGATCTATTTCAGGACCTCGCAGTCAGTCCCAACATTGTTTATGCAATGCATTTACAGGACGTTGCAGGCAGCCCCAATATTGATTGGTGCCCGTGTACCATCATGACATCTATGTGTGTTTAAGTGTTCGCATCCGTGCATGAGTGTTTGCGTGCGAGCGCACGCATGTGCGCGCTCGTAGGAAAACTTCAATATTTGGGGAGTGGCTGTGGAGTGGGTGTAGAAGAGGTTTGCTGGTAGGAAAAAGATGGGTGGATCAAGAGGCGCTGTGGGGGAAATGCGTGAGTTAGTTTTTGTGCTTGCGTGTGCGCGCATGTGCGCGCTCATAGGAAACTTCAATATTGGGTGTCAGCTCACAACCAAAGCTATCCCTCGTACTATAGTTGTGTCTATCTATTACATACTACAGTCAAGTTGTAAGTGATTGCATTTACAGGACGTCGTAGTCATCCCCTAGCATTCATGCTTCTTGGGCAAGCTTGCCGATGTCTTTCTGACCAACCGGTACCCATGATCGTCTGTAGTGTCTGTTACCAGGATTACCATCATCAGCATCACCCAGCTCCACCAACAAAATCACTATCATCATCATCATCATCATCAACAGCAGCATCGTCATCAGCTGAAGGTGACTGATCGGGTGACTCACCACAAGGCTATGTCGGCGGAGTGAACGTCTGTGAACGTGTTCAGACATGTATGTGGGGAAAACTGGAGGATGACTCAGAGTGTACTGACAACATACCGATACAGCCGATCAAATATGGCAATGTTTCCAGTGGAGGCCACTGCAAAAACGCTCACACTACGTGGCTCGCACACTCCTCAGTTGTACGGTCTACCCAAACTTCACAAGCCCGGCATCCTGCTAAGACCTATCCTGTCATGGTTAACTCTGCACAACACCGAATGGCGAGATGGCTAGCCGAAATGTTAAAGCCAGTACGACAGTCCTTCGATACAAAAATACTCAGAGATACATTCCAACTGGTGGAATTATTGGATACTATGGACATAAATAACAAACACATAGCATCCATGGATATAGCCTCCCTATTCACTAACGTTCCGTTAGTCATTGGCACCTTTCCGTCTTGACAGACGATAGTTTGGTACATTGTGCTTCAAAAAATGCTTAATAACTGTCATATGGCAATAACTACGATCCATGGCGGTGGCGAGTGTGGCTGGTAAGGCCAATTCTTGCTGCAAATGTTTGCCCACAGTAAGTGCATGTGAAAACATGGTCATTTCCGCCATTTTGCACCATCTTACGTCTCTCACGCTCTGTGTGTGCTTTATCTGCAATAATTTTCTCCTTTGTCTTTATTCCATTTATGATAGTTGCACTCCATGCAACACGTTCAGCGGCGACGTGCTCCCATTGTGCATTATCAATGCCTGTATCAATCATGTCCCGCGTACACACATCTTTGTATCGTAGTAGAGGCCGACCCTGAGATCTCCTACCCGTCTGTAATTCACCAAAAAAGATGTCCTTTGGTATTCTACCATGATCCATCCTCCTAACGTGTCCTATCCATCTAAGTCTACGAAGACTGAGCATGGAATACACCGTCACACAACCTGATCTTTCCAATACTTCAGTATTTGTGATTTTTATTGCCTCTCCATAGCACAAAGCCTGGGCTAACATAAAGAAACCATGTGTTGCCCATGCAGCATGATCCCTCTCTCGGCCTGCCTCGTTCACTCCAGAGGAAGGTTAACACCTATACATCTGGAACAAGACAAAAAGGGGCCCTGCAAAAAAGCCCTTGCCCGGGGATTCCCCGGCCCCCAAAGCATTTTTTTTTCCCTTTTCCCCTAACTGTCCCCCC
>JACEFZ010010060.1:0-19308 GCA_014155875.1 Cepaea nemoralis | reverse complement strand
TTTTTACCACTTTTTTAAATTGTCCCCGAATTACAATACTCATTCCCTGCACGTGCGTTTCTTTTTAGAGAGCGCGTGCGGAGCTCTGGTCCAGGGTGATTTAATAGCCATTTGCATTGCAGATGGCGGTTAGCTGACCAGTAATTATACACCCATTGCTTGAGAGCCAGAAATTTCAGTTTGACCCCAAGGTTGGAAAAACACTAGCAACGGAAGGACGGAGGCCATGTTGTTGGCCACTGGCCAAAACAACGATTGATTGTCCAACAACGTTTTCTAATCAATCACCGTTTTTGCCAGGGGTAGCCCCAAAATGCAGCTTTGGAAATACTGACCACTGGTCAAGCAAAAATAACCTTGTATTTGTGTTGCTCAGAGTCCCGCCAGCTCGTATTGTCAACTCACGTGTTTTAGCAGAGAGACTCTTTGAGCTGAGCTGGACATTGGAAGAGGGGGGTGGGAGCATTTATTCCACTTCTTTGTGACCATGTGGTCAAAGGGTTGACCTCTGTCCACTCTGGAGTTCAGTTTTTAAAATCTTGACAGGTGCCCCGCCAGCAGTGGTCAGTTTTTGCCATTCATCGCGATTTAAGCATGTTTTTAAAGAAACAGATTTCGGCTTGACCCCGCGACCTATTTCAGTGCCGTGAAAAGAGAATTTTGAAATGTGACTAAAGATAACCCCCTGTGCACGTTTTTTTTTCTCAACCCCTACCCCTCGCTTAAGAAAAAAAGTTCCCTACACCAGTCCGCCTGGAGTAAGCTCATTCTCTATCAAGCGGGTGGCCGAGGTAGCAGGTGCGTCCCTTCACACATCGTGGGATGTGTGTTCGATGCTCGATTAGAGACGGAGATGTTTCTTGTTGACCTGACCCTGTACCTAAGTACAATGAATGAATCAACAAATCCCAGAAATAGAATCGGTAAGATCAACTCAACATCATCATTGTGTGCCATGCCGATAAGCGTGTTTCATGTCTCGCCATCTTATACGGTTATCAGAGTCCGTGGACCCGGGAAGGTTAACCCGGTCAACAAATGCCCGCAGAAGTCGGATGTGTCGGCCTAACGGCGCAAGAACGCAGCTCTGCTGTAAACAGGCACAACGCAATCACGTCCGAAAAAAAAACCTCCGGATGAACGAAGAAGAAGAAGAAGAGTCCGTGGATCAGCTCTGTGTTCTTGTCTCGACCATACCACTTGGCCAAGCCATCCAGGTATTTACTTCTCTGCGTTCCTCGTGTTCTGTTGCCTTCAATCTTGGCAGTTGTCACCAAGCTCTCTAGTTTATTTCTTCTCATACCGTGCCCACAACATTTTGACTGTCTAATTTCTCCAATCAGTTTACGGTTCTCATCTGCTTCTTTTAGGAGTTGCTCATTGGTTATTCTGCCTGTCCATGGTATTCTTTGTATAAGCTAATATTTTCCTCAGAAACCACATTTCCACTGCCATTAGATGTTTTTCAGCGTGTCTGCTCATTGTCTACTTTTCACATACATACACTCTTTTTCTCGTTGCAACTGACGTTTTTTTAAAAAAAAATTGGTTAGTATGTTTTCCGTACTAAAGTCTTTGTTGGCACACAAACAGGAAGCATACACTGATACAACTACATGAAACAAAATCTATATAAGATATAAATATATAAATCACATATGTTTTGTTGTTAATTTATTGATTTACTTTGTTATTGTTGTTGTTGCACCCAACAAGAAAAACATATTGCAGAAAGCAATATTGTTAAGACGAACAAAATAGCATCATCATGCTCCATGCCGATAAGCGTGGGCAGTCATATGTTGCCATCTCACACGATCACCAGAGTCGTGGATCAGCTCTGTGTTTTTGCCTCAAGTATGCCATGTGACCAACGCATCTATATATTTACCTCTCTGCATTGCTGTTGTTCTTTCCCCCTCACATTTGACAGTTGTCACGAAGTTCTTCAGTTTATGTCTTCTTATAACATGCCCAAAAAATCTGGACTGTCGACATCTAATGTCTCTAATCAGTTTACCGTTTTCGTATGCTTCTTCTGGGTCTTGGCTTTTATGTCTGTCCATTTGCATTTTTCTCAAACACCACATGTTTATCAGCGTATCTGCTCATTGTCCACGTTTCACATCCATACAAAAGTACAGGATCTATGTAGCCTTTCAACACTCTTTTTCTCGTTGTAAAAACATATTTTTATTGGTTTGTATGTTTTCAGTCTTGCTAAAGGCTACCTTTGCCGTTGCGATTCTCGTTATAATCTCTTCAAGGCACCTGCCATCAGATGTTATGTCTATTCCGAGATAAATGTGGAAAATATAAGTTTTCAGGCATGAAAAAAAAAAACACACACGATCCCTTACAGGACTTTGCAGTCAACACCAGCATTTTTTTTTCAAACTGCTATTGATGCACTAGGCAAGATTACGCTCAGTAGTTTGCTATTGCTTTCTGAGTGACCGTCTCACATACCCCGTAAGTTACCAACGCGGCGAGAACCGCTACCGATCACGAGAAACTAGGAAAGATAATTATGGAGTGAAGTTACCTGGGAGATGGAGACCACAGAGACCACATCGTAGATAGATTCCAGGTGTGATAGATAATTTAGTTACACACGAAGATAGAAGAGGTGTGACATCTGGCTTGTCATTATCATGTGTCCACATATCTCGTTCCTTGGTGTTCCGGATTAACTCTGTTAAAGATATTCCTCCATACCACCGCCTCAGTCCATCCAGCATAATCCCCCTTGATCTATCTCTGCTGCGCTGCTTCATCCACAGATCTTTCCAGTGTAACGATGTTACCTAATATCTCTCTCCTCATTGTGTAACAAAAGAACGCTGTTTGTTTCTTTCTTATAATAGTTTTAAGTTATGACAGAAATTCAAAACACTGTTTTCCCGTAGTGAATTTGAATACGAAGACACAACGAATAGATTACACGATATATTGCCTGGCATATGTCGCTGCATCTAGTCAGGTACACGCTGCAGTAATAACAGAACATAAAGTGAAATAGTAAATCCTTCAAGCTAAAATATGCAACACACATATTCACACAGTAATTTGAATTGTCTGCAGCTGGTAATTTTTAACTGACTACCATGCTTGTTTGTTTGCACAAAATTGGTTTCAGTAAATGAATGATAGTTGCCTCTGCAATTCTCTCCACATGTTTGAAATTACAATACCGGTCGTGTCTACATCGCTGATTTCAGAACTTGCAGACATAAAAATAGACAGAGAGGAGACTTCGAAACGCGAGGGATAAGTCTGTAGAGGAGATGGAGAGAGGCGCAGGAGTAAGCAAATGATAGGAGGGATTGGAGTGAGTCGGTTTGGGGTCTGTGCTACAAAGAGAGATACATGTCAGTAGTAGTAGCAGCAGTAGTGGTGGTAGCAGAAGCAGAAGCAGTATTGTAGCAGGAACGCTATATTAGCAGCTGCAGTTGTTATAGTAGTAGGAGTAGTAGCAGCAGCAGTAGCATCAGCAGCATCAGCAGCAACATCAGTAGTAGTAGTAGTAGTAGTAGTAGTAGTAGTAGTAGTAGTAGTAGTAGTAGTAGTAGTAGTAGTTGCAGCAGCAGCAGCAGCAGCAGCAGTAGTAGTAGTAGTAGTAGTAGTAGTAGTAGTAGTAGTAGTAGTAGTAGTAGTAGTAGTAGTAGTAGTAATATTAGTAGTAGCAGCAGCAGCAGAAGCAGCAACAGCGACGGCGGCGTAGACAGCAGCAGCAGGATCAGCAGAAGAAGAAGAAGAAGAAGAAGAAGAAGAAGCAGAAGAAGAAGAAGAAGAAGAAGAAGAAGGAGGAGGAGGAGGAGGAGGAGGAGGAAGGAGGAAGGAGGAAGAAGGAAGAAGGAAGGATGAAAGAGTAAGGAGAGGGAAGGAAGAAGGAAGGAGGAGGAGGAGGAAGGGGAAGAAGGGGGAACAGGAGGAAGGAGAAGGAAGGAAGAAGAAGGAAGGAAGAAGAAAAAAGGAAGAAGGAAGAAGGAAGAAAAAGAAGCCAGCCAATTTTTATCGTTTAAGAATAGAGTATCTTCAATAGAGAAACTATTTTTAACAACGTGGAATCCTCCCTGGTGATAGAATTATCCCCCGTTCCATTTTCAGGAATTCCCGGAAATTTATTAATTTATCTCGGCATCTTTCCCTGACAGCGCAAAAATTTTTAATCTCCCCTTTTTCCACATGGTAGAAAGTCCATCTTGCGATGTCTTTGCCGCCAATTACTGACCATTGGTCACTTATATTATAACATACTGGTAGCTAATGCGGGACAACGGCCAAAGACAAAATCTAAGAATGCCAGAGTAGAAAATAATAATAGCTGGGTCCTTTGGTATTAGGGATAAGGGGTTGGGTAATAGTCCAGGACGCACATCAGTTAAGTGGCATTTTAACACTTAGATGAAAGGTGGAATGATGATCGTTTCTGAGCTCGCGAATGCCTGTCTACTCTATTTGTCCACCCGTCTGTCTATTCATCCGCCCATCCGTTAGTTACCCTGTATGTCCGTCCATCTATCTGTGTGTCTGTCTATCTGTCTATCTGTCTATTCGTCTGTATGTCTGTCAACCCGTCTGTCTGACAGCCTATTCGTCTGTCCGCCTCTCCATCAGCTCAACTACCTTTCCAACTATCCGTCAATGTATCTACCTACCCACCTGTCTACCTACCTACCGACCTACAAACCTACCTGCCCACCTACCTGCCTGAGTGTCTGTCTTGCTGACCTTTCTCACCACGATGTCTACGTGCTGAACAGGTATAGGGAGAGAATGCAGCCATGTCTTTCTCCCCGAGCTCCAAATTTACCAAACTCCACCTAGAGTGGTTCCAATAGTCGAGATTACCGAAACTATACATCGGACACATTTCATTGCAGTACTTCTTCCAGTCATTTCTGATCATTTATCTGTTGACGAAGTGGATAGTTTTAAATATCCAGGGGCATTTATAACATCAGATGGAAGATGCACAACAGAGATCAAGAGCAGAATAGGGCAAGCACAGGCTGCATTTCATAAAATGAAGAATATCTTATGCAATAAGTCGCTATCATTGAATGTAAGAAAGAGAATGCTAAAATGCTACATAGCACCTGTTTTGCTGAATGGCTGTGAATCTTGGAATATAAATGAACAAATTAGGAATAGATTGGAGGCAACAGAGCTGTGGTTCCTTAGACGAATGTTGCGAATTCCTTGGACTGCCAAAGTAACTAACGAAGAATGCCTTAAAGAGCCTGGCGATATTAGAACATTATATACAACAATAAGAAAGAGACAAACAGCTTTTTTTGGTCATGTTATGAGAAGAGAGGCGATGGAGAACATCGTGACAACTGGAAAGATCGAGGGGAAGAGAGGCTGAGACAGACCACAAGAAATGATGCTGGATGGATTGCGACGGTGGCATGGAGGATCAACAGTAGAGTTGATTCAGAAAACCAAAGACCGAGATCTGTGGAGAGTCATGAACGCCTACGCCAGTCGGCACGGTACTTGATGATGATGATGTCTTGACGCTTGGTGTAGTACTCATTTATAAGTCGATCTGAAGAAGTCACTTACAGTCGTTATTACAATTCATGATCCTGAAATCTACTCACAAAAATAAACTTCCAAAATGGTGATTGATTAGCCCGCGCACTAAGAGTTAAGTAACTTCTTCTTCTTTTTCGTCCTTTATCTCCGTTTTGGGCAAAGGCCCTCAACCAAACTCACCCCAAACCCTCCAATCCTTAGCTATCCCATGCAGCCACGTCGGTTGGCATCCCTGTACTATTAATTTCCGCCTCTACTTCTCCTCTCTATGTAGTTTTTAGGCAGTCCTATATTTCTCTTTGCCCTTTGGATTCCAAGTTAATTATCCTCTGGTTTTCTCCATATATACCCTATCCAGTGCCAGTGTCTATCACTCGCCTCTAGATTCACTGCAATTTGTCTAGTTGTCTCCATGAGCTCCACATTAGTGATTCTGTTATACCATTTTATTCCTATATTACGCAGACACAAGTTAATGTGTTTTCTTTCTGACATTCGCACGCTTTGAACTTTGAACTCAAGCGTAGTCCATACACGAGCTACTACATTTAGTGCACTGGACTGATTTATGCACGTGTATTAGCTTTAAGACGCATCTTTGGACCCATTAGGGATACACAAAGTGGAGAGTGGAAAAGAAGAAGTAACAAAGACATTTATGGTCTGTTTAAGTCCCCGCTAATCACTGGTATCATGAAGGCTAATAGACTACAATGAGTGGGGCATATAGAAAGAATGGAAGATAATAGGGAAACAAAACTCGCTTACACTCAGGAAATAAATGACAATAGACCCCGAGGTAGACCAAGAAGACGGTGGAAAGATAATATATATACAGACCTACAAGCACTTGGAATCAACGACTGGCAAGAGAAGGTCAACCAGAGAGACGAATGGAGACAGACTGTATCTGCAGCAAAGAACCTCAATGGCTCGGAACGCTGAAGAAGAAGAAGAAGAAGAAGAAGAAGAAGAAGAAGAAGAAGAAGAAGAAGAAGAAGAAGAAGAAGAAGAAAATTAGCTTTCCATACTGTCAGTGTCCCTCGCCATCAGGCGAACTCACTCCGGTTTTTTTGGAGATACTTGTAATTTACATCCTCGGGTCAAGGACGAGAAGTCAACATCTTAGTCCAACTGACCGTTGTAGGGGTTGAACACGTTCCCTTGCATTAACACACAGGATGGTTAAGAGCATGCGCTCTTATCAATTCAGCCATGCTGACCCCTTACACAAGTTAATGAATGGTTAAGTAACTAGGCCGTCAGTAGTGAAGTGGGGCGCGCAGACACACAAAACACATCCAAGATGGCGACTGGTGATTTTATGAAGGAAATATGGGTTTTTTTGGGAAAAGTGCCGACTCGGTGAACTTTTTTTGGCGGCGTGTGGGAACGTTTTTTTTTGACGGGTGATGGCGGGTGTCTGTGAAAGTAATTAAGGTAAAAGTATTCGTGTCTATGTTGGTTGGTTCTGTAAAAGTACTGGAAAGAGAGGGTGTGAGTACGGATGAGGGAGGGCTGTAAGTTATATATTTTGGTTGGTTACGTAGGGTATATGAATGTGTTAGTATGCGTGGTGTAGTGATGTATAAACTGCCAAGGGTGTGATGGGTCGTGGTTTCTACTCATGGGTTGGATATATGGTGGTGGCGTAGACATCTCATAATGTGTCTGTTCACTATGCGTGGTGAGTAATGTATAAACTGCCAAGGGTGTGATGGGTCGTGGTTATACTCGACGAAGTAAGAGGTGTAGATGGTTACTATCATCTGAACAGTGTGATAGTAGTGTCTAAGTGAAAGTAAAGGGTGGTATGTAGCTTATTCACTATCATCATTACAAAGGAAATCTTATAAAGTTATAATGGGTGTCATTTGATGGTAAGGGGTGGATATTAGTGATCAAGTAGGAGTGGTCGATATAGGGGTGGTCATAAATGTAATAAGAGGTGTTATGTTCGCAGTTACACACTGGTCAACCAGTGGTCAAGCAGTGGTCAAGTAATGGTCAAGTAGTCAAGTGAGGAAATTTTAGGGAAAAGTGATTGTAATGATATGGTGATGAATAAAGGGTGATAAATTAGTGGTCAAGCAGTGGTCAAGTGAGGAAATTTTAGGGAAAATTGGTCGTAGCGACATGGTAATGCTTAAAGGATGGTAAATTAGTGGTCAAGTAGTGGTCAAGTAGTGGTCAAGCAGTGGTCAAGTGGTGGTTAAGTGAGGAAAATTTTAAGGAAATTTTAGGGAAAAGTGATTGTAATGATATGGTGATGGTTAAAGGGTGGTAAATTAGTGGTCAAGCAGTGGTCAAGTGAATAAATTTTAGGGGAAAGTGATTGTAATGATATGGTGATGCTTAAAGGGTGGTAAATTAGTGGTCAAGTAGTGGTCAAGCAGTGGTCAAGTAGTGGTCAAGTGGTCGAGTGACCACTTAAATTGTAGAAGAAAGTACGTATAACGCAATGGTGGTGGTTAAAGTGATCAATGACGTGGTCAAGCAGTGGTCAAGCAGTGGTCAAGTAGTTGAGTGACCACTTAAATTGTACGGGAAAGTACGTATAGTGCAATGGTGGTGGGTAAAGTGAGGAAGAATCAATAGTAGTGATAATAGTACTACCAATATTAGCGACAAGAATATTAGCTGGTGCGTTGTTAGAGATACAAGTATCTTTTTTGTGGGGTGTGTAAAAATCATACAAAGACAAAGACAGCCAAGTACACACATGTACACACTTGATACATTTGTACATACAGACATACACATAAAGACAAACAAGCACAAAGACAAACCATACCATTACTACTGTCATCACAAAAATACACAAGTACAGACACACTCACTCATACACAAGAACACTCAAAGACAAATACAAAGACAGCCAAGTACACACACACATACACACCCATCGCCTAGGATTACTACTGTCATCACAACTATACTCAAGTACAGACACACTCACCCATAATCAATTACACAAATACACACCTACAAACACAAAGACAACCACACACAGACACATTTGTACATACAGACATACACATAAAGACAGACAAGCACAAAGACAAACCATACCATTACTACTGTCATCACAAAAATACACAAGTACAGACACACTCACCCATACACAAGAACACTAAAAGACAAATACAAAGACAGCCAAGTACACACACACATACACACCCATCGCCTAGGATTACTACTGTCATCACAACTATACTCAAGTACAGACACACTATCCCATAATCAATTACACAAATACACACCTACAAACACAAAGACAACCACACACAGACACATTTGTACATACAGACATACACATAAAGACAGACAAGCACAAAGACAAACCATACCATTACTACTGTCACAACAACAGCTATACACAACTACACAACCATAATCAAATACACAAAGAGGGCCACACAAACCATTACTACTGGTACCACAACCAGTACAGACACACTTACCCATCGCAAATACGTAAACAAAATGTGTCCCTACAAGAATATCACAAACCACATACCCTTTTTGGTAAAGAACGCGGATGTCCGAGACAGCCCCTACGTCATCAACGCCATATGCATAAGTCATTAAGTGGTAGCATGAGTCATCGGTTTGTAGTTAAGCAGGCGGGCGTGAGAATAGCTTGTCTTCAAAAACTCCCACATCAGCTATGTAGGGTCGTGTGCAGAACCAGTGTATAAAATAGACGGCGTCTCTTGTGAGCTCAGTACCAGTTCACGGCTGACTTGGGTATCTACAGAGTTATTTTTGTTAAACCTGCTGTTGTACGTCGCTTAGTGTAGTAAGCAGATATTGTTCACGTGCTGACTTGGCTAGCTACAGCGGTGAAACTTGGTGTGAGCCTTATTCGTTTCGTCGGCATCTGATAAAACAGTGAAACATATATTGTATACATCAGAACTTTTTGGTGTTGTAAGAAAGCGAAACTGTGTCTTATGACCAGTTTATCAATATGACCACCAGATCTACTTTCACGTGTTCAGTGTGCGACAAAGCCCATTGTTATAACTATAATCTTAATCGTCACATTCGGACCATTCACGGTACGAAATCATACTTATGTCATATCTGTGGACAACTTTTCAACAGAAAAGACAATCTACAAAGACACATGCGAACACACCATCAACCACGTATGAATACAACAAACACTACAACACCAGAGACGACAGCACCACCTGTATATTTACACCAGCCTCGTAGTGTACGTCAAGTACCAGACTGCCACCACTGTGACTTCAATGATAACCGTACCCGCTACAATTGGATCATTCACAATGATTATCCCTGTCAGGTACGTGACAATCTATACAATTCGAACCTACAACGTTACTTACATCACCAGACACCACGAGAAAGGATGACACCCTTAGACACCTGGCAACAAGTCCACTCATAGTAGCAGAGGATATCCAACCAAAGGATAGAGACAGCTTGGCAGCCCTTAAGGCGTACTGCAAGGACCTCTCGATTATGCTACCCAATCAAGTGGTAGTATTAGAAAAAAGTGTCGACCACCGCTACCGGGTGGTTTTGGTATGATAAAAAGAAGTATTCAGATATCTTGTATGAAGGATCAACTCTCATACATGTCTTTATTCTGGATCCGAAACAAATAAGGTATGTGTGATGACTTCGACAACAACAGTGTTTTTGATAGTCAACCAGCAGAGCCCAGAAGAATGAAGATCACTAAGCCAGAACTTTTTGGTTTTTCACTAATCATGTATGTCATTGATTTTTTTCTTACGATATATATCTAAACTGTTTTTCACTAATCATGTATGTCATTGATTTTTTTCTTACGATATATCACTAAACTGTTTTTCACTACTCATATATGTCATTGATTTTTTTCTTACGATATATCTCTAAACTGCTTTTCACTAATCATGTATGTCATTGATATTTTCTTATATCACTAAAGTGTTTTGATGAATAACACACATATTTTGGTGATAAAAATATTGAAATCAAGTTTTTTTGTTGCTTTTCTTTAGTGGTTTTGTGTTCATGACTGTCCTGTTAAATTCCAGAGAGGAGACTGGACTCAACAAGCACATCTTTAAACTTATTATCTGTTGGGATTATTGACTGACTTTGGTCTACACTCCTCTCTTCTGTCTTCCCTTCCATATATCTATTTCTTTCACTCTCTCTATTATTCCCTCAACACATACTCCGACAACAGTTCCTTTCAACGATAAGATAAACGATTTATTAATAAAAAACTATGTCTGGTGTATGTATGGATATTGTCTATGTAGTTGGTATGTTCTTCTAGTGTGGCTGCCAGATAAGATGTTGATAGATAGTCTCCGTGGTTTCTCTCGTCTCTTCTCTCAGCTAGAGTACAGGACATGACATAGATATAACAGAACGGTCTCACCCTGACAGCTCCGTCTGCTTGAGTCGGTAGATATATCCGTTTTTTGTAATGAAAAATGTTCACCACTGTATGAATGTATTTAACCCGATCACCATATGCTGTCAGCGCAACTGGATGGTCTTTATTATCTTATAGCGTTCTTAATTCCATCCTGGAAAAACACATCGAGTTTCTAGTGTTCTCTATTTTTGTCCTGTAACAGTTCTACACTGGATAGTTCTTAATTGATATAGGCACTTTGTATGCACCTTGCAACTCTACGATATTGAGTAATTTGAGTCTTTTTTTTTCTTTAGTTTTAATGATCTCTATTTTCCATTCTCTGTCCTCCTGACTTATTAAGATGCCACTTCTTTTCCTTCCTTTCTTATGCACAAGTGTCGTGCTTTATTACTTTAAAGTGCTTTCTTGTGGGTTATCAACACTGGGTGATCTTGACCACAGCCATCTGTGTCATCTCTCAGTTGATAAGTCCCGCACTGGTATGGAAACCTGTGTGATATACATTTAATAATGAGATCTGTGTCTGCTTCCTCTTCTCCTCCTATGTGAGTGTCTTTTCCTCCAGCCGAAATGAAAAGGCTTCCGAAAAAACCCACTCTGACATAGGATAGAAGATTCACCTAATCGTCTATACTATTCCTACTAATAGAAAGCAATGTTAAATGCACTTCACTCACATCTATATTCCTCTGCTAAACTATACTTAATATCTTTATACCTTATTTAGGCATCTATGTTCCTGGAATCGAAATAACACTTAGCGAATAACACACTATTATCTCCTCTTTCCATCATTAGGGACGTGTATTTCTATTCCCACTCAAGAACATATCTCCTTCAGGTCAGTTTGGAACACACACTAACTTTACACAAAGAATTGACCCTCTTTATATCGGTCATCTATGCCGCATAGTCCTTGACATTGCTGGACACCTCACATCCAGACTGCATTATCATTGATTAGTGGAAAATTACCACTCGGGACCGTTTCCCATCCATACTGCAATATGCTTGTCCCATAATACTGTCGGCCTTTGTCCCAAACCAATCTTTCCACTCGACCGTTTTACCTGCGCGGTTAGCCGGCCCCTTCTGTGTCTTGACCTATAAACACATGCGCCTTGTCTCTCCTTTGTTAACCCTTCTCCTACCTGGGTAGTCGGTGTATGCAGTCGTCCATCTGGGAATCGTTAACTCTTCAGTATTTCATGACATAGGCCCCCTCTTAAGAGATTAGACCGCGTCGAATCTTTCTCACTGTAGGTTTGATTCCCATGATCCACAACCCTAGTCTTCTTCCTCCGGAGCTGGATGTCTGGATATCAAATCCGCTCCTACATTCTCCTTACCAAGGATGTATTCCATTGTGAAGTCCAGTTGCAGCAACAACGTCCATCACATCCACCGTGCGTTGAGCTTCTGCTAAGTAGCTATTAACATCACGTGTTGATGATATGATTGGATCCTCACATGGCTCATCTCATTATCCAGTAGGCGCTCTAATTGACACCCTACTATACTACTAACGACTGAAACTAGTGTTGGCTCCTCGCTCCTGTACGTTCATGGTCGACCTACTTTCGACTTGCGTCAGCGACGGCTCACAATACAGACGGATTGTCCCATCCTGATTGTAACACTGCTTCCATGTCCTCTTGGTTTCCCCCGGCTTTGCCTCTGGGGATGTTCCGCCTCGTCCTCGTTGGACCGAGTCGTCTTTCCCAAACCTCCTGGGCTTTTGCTTCCAGGACCATCTTGGGCGATATTGTATCTGGTCAGCCAATCTTCGGTTGGAGTCCTGGGTAATTCTCGCTTTTCCCGCCGTTACCCACCCATTCTGAACTTGGTTACCGGTGAAACTTTCACTCTTGTCCTTTCCCTGACTTGTGATTTCCCTCCTCCTGTCGTTGGGTAAATCTGACCTATCACGTACTGTCCCATAGGCCCTCCTATGTTGTACTGGTGATCTCTGGTCTTCGTCTGGACTGGTAACCTTTGTCCCAATGGCTGCCATCACCATAAAGTGCGAAGCTTTGCTCCCGGATCTCTCCTCATATTTCCTAATGAGATGTCTAGGGAGATTTTTCTTCTCTTCCCCGATCCGTATTTTGTAGATGTTCTTGGACACCACCTTTTCCACAGGATAAGGTCCTTTCCATCCTACTTGGAGTATATTGGTCTCTGCTGGACTCCACACTTCCACTTTGTCTTCCACTTTAAGAGCTAGTTTCCTCTTAATTCGCTTGTTGGGTGGTGCTCTCTGGCACTCCGAACAAGACTTCACCCACCGGCGTACATCTCCGGTCATTCCTGGCCAGCAATAATGGCCGGATATTTTCTGCAAGGTCTCTCTGACACCCATATGTCGATTCTCGCCTATGATGTGTCCACTCTGAAGAATATGAGGACGGTGGGTCTCTGGAACCACCCACTGCTCATGCAGGTTATCTCCCCTCCCAGCTCTCCGATAGAGTAGTTGATTCTTCAGAAAGTACTGTCCCCGTTCTGGTGGCTCAGCACTTCTTTGCAGCTTCCTGTAGCAAGGATGCAACGTAGTATCCTTCCTCTGGGCAGTATGCAATTCTCCTATCCCTGAGTTGTCGCATAGTGTCTCTGCCTCTTTTTCCTTCCCTTGAGATCCACTGACTACTGTTCCCTGGTGGGCTTGCTGTTTGGGCATCCCCAAAAAGACATATTTCGTGCCAATGATCATTGGAAATAAGGAGTCAGATAATACAGCAGCTGGAATAATGCCCGTGACGTACCTGGATTTAATCTCCACCTTGGCGATTGGCAGCGTCATGGTAACAGCACTCCTCATTGCCGGCTGTATTTCTATGGTCTCCCCTGTAAGTTGGTCTGGGCTTACCAAGCTGGCGTCCACCACCGCTTCCCCATCCAAACCGGTATCGTAGAGACAAACAACCTGCTGGCCATTGACTTCAATAAGTTCAACCACAGGTGGTCTCTCTTGGTCCTGAGTGTCTTTCATCTCCTTGACCGTTTCCTTGCCTTCCTCTTTTGATTCCTCGAGGTTGGTTATGCAATTGGCGTGTTTTGCCTTGCATCTGCAGTCCACAGTATTATGTGTTGTCGACTGGCAGTGTGTGCACTCTGTTCCCTTCCTAGGTTTCCCTGTGTCCTTTTTGTTCCTTTCTCCTTCGCCGACCTCAGCCTTGTCTGTGATCACCGATGTAGGAATCACTTTGCATGCTGCGAAGTAAGAACTTTTAGGTTTCGATCTGCAGTCTTTGGTGTTGTGGGAGGCCGCCTTACAAAATGAACACCACTTTTCAGACCACTGTCGTTTCGCTTGAGAATTCGAGGTGCTCTGGTTTCCTACCTTCACCTTCTCTGAACTCTCCTCTGTGTGCTTTATATAAGGTTCCCCTTTTTCTCCTTCCCAGTTTTTAGGTTTCTTTTTCTCTGGTTTCTCCTGACCTTTGGTTTGTGTACTTAGTTCCTCAGTTTCACCATGTACTTCCACGAATCGTTCCTGCCAGCTTATTCACCACATCAATCCGTTCCGCCCCTTGTTCTCCCAAGAAGGTTCTGAGAGGTTTCGACATTTGCTTTCGCATTTGGTCTACCACCATCATCTCTTCAAGACTGTCATAATCCCTCTTGAATTCTGCCAAGTCCATCCATTTCTGGAGATAGGATTTCAGCCTCAGACTGTAGGCGGCGAATAGTTCTCCCGGCTCTCGTCTAGACGATCTAAACTTCTTCCTATACGTTTGTGCGGTTATGTCAAAATGTTTCATCAAAGCGGCTTTTAATTCCTGGTAATTATTTTCCTGTCCTGGTGGTAAGCGTGTGTACACTTCAAATCCCGAACCGATTAAACCCTGGGATAGTTTAAGAGCCCATCTGCTCCGATCCAGCCCCATAGCGACTGACATTGCTTCGAAACGAGATGCGTACTGGTCAAAGCGTTCCTTAGACTGATCGTAGACAGCTAAGGGAAACTTCATGGCATGGTAACCATGTCCACTCATATGGGTTGCACCAGGTGAAGAAGAATTTCCTTCCACTCCATCTATTTCTCCCTTAGTTTGTGTCTTGAGTTCTAGCTCTTTCATGCGGTATTCATGTTCTCTGATCTTTGTGGCTTCTTCTGCATCCAACCTCTTTTTGGTCTGTTCCGCTTCAGCATCTAACCGCTTGTTGATTTGTTCCATTTCCATGCGTTTCAATTCCAACTCAGTCTTCCGATCTTCTCTTTCCGCTTGACGAATTTCTCTCTCTCGTTCTTGTATGTAATCAGTTAGCTCGGAACCAGCTAAACCAATTGCCTCCCCGTTGGCCCTCAGTTCGGCTGTAGTTACTTTAGGAGTTGCCATAGTTACAGCAGATAAGTCAGCACGTTGAGTAAAGACACCTCAAGGCAGTAAAGAATACTCACTATAAACAGATAATCTACCTAGAACCTATATCATTTATCTATGTCTATTAAATATTATAAATCTCCAACCCCACACAGTACATCACAACCACTCTCTCATCCACAAGAGGAGATATAGGATAAAGACTTATGTAGACGTGTGACCGTGTGACTAGGTATGTAATGTGTCTTACCACCTATCCACATTCACTCTGTCTGGAACTTTCTCACTGCAAAGTCACCAGCATTAATGAAATGTTTCTACCATAAATGTAATGGCACCATATATCCAATGGACATCCTTCCATTAAAAGTCATCAATGTATACTTCTTTTTATTCCAATCAGTATGTCCCAACATGTAGGTACTCCTCTATGCCTGTGCCAATATGCAAGTACCCCTTTATGCATATGCCATGTTATGCTTTCCGGTCATATGGGTATTCTGTATGTACGTATCCCGCTCGCTCCACCAATTATGTCCTGTTAAATTCCAGAGAGGAGACTGGACTCAACAAGCACATCTTTAAACTTATTATCTGTTGGGATTATTGACTGACTTTGGTCTACACTCCTCTCTTCTGTCTTCCCTTCCATATATCTATTTCTTTCACTCTCTCTATTATTCCCTCAACACATACTCCGACAACAGTTCCTTTCAACGATAAGATAAACGATTTATTAATAAAAAACTATGTCTGGTGTATGTATGGATATTGTCTATGTAGTTGGTATGTTCTTCTAGTGTGGCTGCCAGATAAGATGTTGATAGATAGTCTCCGTGGTTTCTCTCGTCTCTTCTCTCAGCTAGAGTACAGGACATGACATAGATATAACAGAACGGTCTCACCCTGACAGCTCCGTCTGCTTGAGTCGGTAGATATATCCGTTTTTTGTAATGAAAAATGTTCACCACTGTATGAATGTATTTAACCCGATCACCATATGCTGTCAGCTTAACTGGATGGTCTTTATTATCTTATAGCGTTCTTAATTCCATCCTGGAAAAACACATCGAGTTTCTAGTGTTCTCTATTTTTGTCCTGTAACAGTTCTACACTGGATAGTTCTTAATTGATATAGGCACTTTGTATGCACCTTGCAACTCTTTGATACTGAGTAATTTGAGTCTTTTTTCTTTAGTTTGTATGATCTCTATTTTCCATTCTCTGTCCTCCTGACTTATTAAGATGCCACTTCTTTTCCTTCCTTTCTTATGCACAAGTGTCGTGCTTTATTACTTTAAAGTGCTTTCTTGTGGGTTATCAACACTGGGTGATCTTGACCACAGCCATCTGTGTCATCTCTCAGTTGATAAGTCCCGCACTGGTATGGAAACCTGTGTGATATACATTTAATAATGAGATCTGTGTCTGCTTCCTCTTCTCTCCTATGTGAGTGTCTTTTCCTCCAGCCGAAATGAAAAGGCTTCCGAAAAAACCCACTCTGACATAGGATAGAAGATTCACCTAATCGTCTATACTATTCCTACTAATAGAAAGCAATGTTAAATGCACTTCACTCACATCTATATTCCTCTGCTAAACTATACTTAATATCTTTATACCTTATTTAGGCATCTATGTTCCTGGAATCGAAATAACACTTAGCGAATAACACACTATTATCTCCTCTTTCCATCATTAGGGACGTGTATTTCTATTCCCACTCAAGAACATATCTCCTTCAGGTCAGTTTGGAACACACACTAACTTTACACAAAGAATTGACCCTCTTTATATCGGTCATCTATGCCGCATAGTCCTTGACATTGCTGGACACCTCACATCCAGACTGCATTATCATTGCCAGTGGAAAATTACCGCTCGGGACCGTTTCCCATCCATACTGCAATATGCTTGTCCCATAATACTGTCGGCCTTTGTCCCAAACAAATCTTTCCACTCGACCGTTTTACCTGCGCGGTTAGCCGGCCCCTTCTGTGTCTTGACCTATAAACACATGCGCCTTGTCTCTCCTTTGTTAACCCTTCTCCTACCTGGGTAGTCGGTGTATGCAGTCGTCCATCTGGGAATCGTTAACTCTTCAGTATTTCATGACAATGACGTTGTCTTGTCAGCTCAGAGCTTACATTACCAGACATAAACAAAGTCTTAGAAGAAGTTATGAAAAGT
Organism: Cepaea nemoralis; assembly: GCA_014155875.1. Lineage (NCBI taxonomy): Eukaryota > Metazoa > Mollusca > Gastropoda > Stylommatophora > Helicidae > Cepaea > Cepaea nemoralis. The sequence goes on along the minus strand of JACEFZ010010060.1, from coordinate 1,830 downwards.
CGGAACAGTCAAATATCTGAAAAATAACCAAATGTGAAAAGGCCAAAATACGAAATGTCTCGGCCACATGTATGAAAAATGTGTTTGCCAAATGGGAAAAAGGTCGGCCAAACACAGAAATAGTGCAACCAAACTTATAAAAATTAGGAAAATTTGGTAACCTAATGAGAAAAATATTGACCAAGTAAAGAAAAATGTACACCAAACTTACTAAAATTAGGAAAATGTGTTAACCTAATGAGAAAGATATATTGGCCAACTAAGAAATCATGTTAACCAAATACGAAAAAGTATCGGTCAAACTTATAGATGTCTCGTTTAAACTTATATGTCTCGTTTAAACTGTGGAACAATCTTCCACAAGAAATCAAAGACATCACCAATCCCTATTCATATAATCGCAAATTACTCGAACACTATCTCAGTACGGATTACCTTCCCCTTTAATAATAGAGATAATAATAATAATAACAAAACCCTAGTATAACAGCCAGTCCCCTTTTGGTAGGCCAGTATATTCTACATGGCTAATAACAAGTGTCAGACCATTATCTAATTTTACTGTGTCGTGTAGTTTTGATGTTCGCATTTTGCCCATGCCTTTATAATGCACATCTTTTTTATTGTTGCTGTTCTCTGTTAGCCTTGAATGATGTGTGAATGAAATAATGTATGAAAGAGAGTGAGAGAAGGGCAGAATGTTAGACGGGCCTGCGTGCCCAATTCTTAACCCTTTGAAAATAAAGTTTGTTCGTTCGTTCGTTCGTTTTATAACATGTATGAAAATTTATTAGGCAAATTGACAAAACTGTTGACTAAACTTATAAATAGCTGGTCCAAACTTATGAAAAGTAGGAAACTTTATTAACCAAAGGTGAAAAATATTGTCCAAGTAATGAAATACACCATTCAAGTTTATGAAAAGTCGGAAAATTTGTCACCCAAAAAGGGAAAGACGTCGGCCAAATACAGATATATCGCAACCAAACTTATAAAAAGAAGGAAAATATTGACCAAGTAACGAAATATCTCGTCGAAACTTATAAAAAGGTAGGAAACTTTGTTAACCAAATGTGAAAAAACAAAACAAATATTGATCAAGTAAAGAAATAACTCCTCCAAATTTATGAAAAGTACGAAACCTTGGTACCCAAATGCGACAAATGTAGGTCAAATACTGAAATATTTTGTCCAAACTTATGAAAGGTAGAAAATTGTCTTAACCAACTGGGGTAAATATTGCTCAAACTAAGAAACATGTCGACAGAAGTATGAAATTACGTGAACCAAAGTAATAAAATTATTGGCCAAATATGAAAAAGTATCGGTCAAACTTATAGATGTCTCGTTTAAAACTTATAACATGTATGAAAATTTGTTAGGTAAAGAAGGAAAATATTGACCAAGTAATGAAATATCGCATCCGAACTTATAAAATGTACGAGTTAATCCAAAGGCGAAAAGGCCAAAAACACAAAATGTCTCGACCAAGCTTATAAAAATCTAGGAAAAATATTACAACTAAAATATTGATCAAAAGGTATAAATCCAAACATTATAAAATAACCAAATGTGAAAAAATATCGTCCAAAGACAGAAATATTTCAACTAAACTTATAAATAAAATCAAAAAACTTGTGAAAATTGTTGGTCAAGTAGAGAAAATAGCTATGGAAAAAGTAAGTCCACAAAACTAAGAAAAAAAAATGTAACTTCTGTAGTCAATGTGTCTTGAAATTTTATCTGAAAAGATATTTCACAATACATAATCACCACACTTTCCTTGTTTTACGTTACCGAAAGGGCCCTTCACCGTATCTGGTACAGAAA
>JACEFZ010010059.1:0-19480 GCA_014155875.1 Cepaea nemoralis | reverse complement strand
GCTCCTATGATACTTTTCTAGCACTGCACTTATAGAACATTCTATCACTAATCATAATACATTATATCACGGCACCTATAATACATTATATCGCCACACAGTACTGTACTCTATTCCTAATCATACTCTTAAGTTAGATATAATTAATTGCCTACCATATGTCTATTCCTGTTGTTACTCGAGAAACTAGGCAATCCGATTGGATCTATGTCCGCGAATAACTATCACGGCTAAGACAGGCTAGTCCTTCTAATATAACACAACTCGGAATTATCCCCAATCCTAACACTGCAGAATGTTTTTCTCGACTCCATCCACCTGTTTACTGCACTGGGTTTTATATGGGTGCTTGAGTGAGTCACCAGAAAGTCCAGACGCCAATCAGTCCAGAATCTGGCTTTGTCCTCCTGTTTCCAGACTAACCAGAGTCAATTAGCTGTCAATTTTCCTTTTCATCTGGGGAGTTCTTTGTCTCATCCAACAAATATCCGGGTTGTCTGTAAGCCGGAGACCTTTCTCCCATTACAGAATCCTTCTGACCTCTAGCAGGCATTCTGTCTATCACTTGCAACGGCCACCTTCCGTTTTGTAGACAAATGTCGCCAGTACACACCTCTCAAACAGCATCCTGTCATCAAACTGTCGACTGTGTGTAGACAACTCGACGTGACTCCCTTTGATCTTATACACACTGTCGACCAGGTGCAGAGAATCTCTACCGACGTATTTTCCTCAGTTTGTTCACCATAACAGAGTCAATTGTGTTAGCAAAATAATGTCGGGTTTGGTTATCATCGATCGACAAGTTAATTTATCCTGTGACAAATACTCTTTGAGATAGCGGTGTGATTCCACATAAATAATGTATGGTGCTGTTTGCAATGTAGGACAACTATATCAACTTTCAACTGTGGCAGCGCAATGGATAGTACCACAGCTTGTCTGCCCAGTCGACACGTGTGTAAATCTCTATCAAATTGGAGATGTGGTCACAGATCTGGGCTCCCTCATCTATCCCGCTTGGAAACGGTACTACTATTTTCATTGGTGGAAGGGCGTTTGGCGTGATTAACAACTCATCACACACCGAGTGCCATTAACAATATGGAGTTACCACCATATACCCGTTAGGTATGTGACGTGAAAAGGGGCCCCTGAGTTAGTCAACTTTATTATATCAAATGTATCATATCAACTTTATAATTTCAACATTTTCATATCAAATTTATCATATCAACTTTATCATATTAACTTAGTTGTGTTGAGCTGAGTTGAGCTAAGAACTGTCATCACTGCACTCAGGTCATTACCATACAGGTTCCGTCTCTTCGTTCAATAACCAGATAAGAGTCACACTAACATTCATTCCCACAACAATCTGATTGAAAGTTCTACTGGCCTTCCCTCTCAGTATTGAGATTCTACCAGAACACCTGCCAAACGAGCACCTCTCCCATGTCCATATGTGATCTACCACCAAGTGGTGCATTCCCTGCCAGTCTATCAGGATGTTCATTCCCCATCACTCCCGCATACACAGTGCAAAAAAATCCATACAGTTCTCACAATCTGTGACCTCTGAAACATGATGAGCCATTCCACACGAATTATTTTTTTCTCCACCGTACATCAACTTTATAATATTAACGTTACAATATCAACTTCATAATATCACCTTTATCATATTAACTTTACAATATTAACATATAATATCAACTTCATAATATCAACTTTATAATATAAGCGTAATAATAACAACGTTATAATATCACCTGTATAACATCAACATATATTATCAACTGTAGAATATGAACTGTATAATATCAACTTTATCCTATCAACTTTGACATCGTTTTTGGTGAATTACATGTGAGTAAGAGATCTCAGGGTCGGCCTCTAATATGATACAACGATGTGTATAAGCGGGATATGATTGATACAGGCATTGCTAATGCACATTGGGAGCAAGTCGCCGCTGAACGTGTTGCATAGAGGGCAAATATCAGAAATTGAATAAAGACAAAGGAGAAAATGTTTGCAGATAAGTCACATACCGAGCATGCGAGACGTAAGATGGTGCATGATGGTGGAAATGACCATGTGTTCACATGCATCTACTGTGGACGAACATTTACAGCGGGAATCGACCTTATCAGTCACATTCGCTACCGCCATGGTTGCACTTATTATGCCTTTTTGAAGCACAATATAACAAACTATCGTCTGTCAAGACAGCAAGGTGCCAATGATATCAACATTATAATATCAACTTTACAATGTCAGCTTTAAAATATCAACTTTATAATATCAATTTTATAATATTAACATCATAATTACAATGTTATAATATCACCTGTGTAATATCAACTGTATAATATCAACTGTATAATATAGGCTGGATCGACTGGAGAGCCAGATCAATTGTAAAAACACACATCAATGAAGATTCGAACGCATGACTACAGGGCCGACTGCTGAGTGCCTTGTCACAAGGCTACCGTTTCTGCCATACATGCTGACAGCAGAATGTAGTAGTGTGTCTAAGACGTCCAGTAGTGTCAGCAACCTAGCTTTGACAGGCACACCTGGATTCTTCTTTTGCACCACACGAATGATAACTCGTACGTCGTACAAAAGGATATCAATTTATTCTGGACTAGTTACACAATAGCTTTGAGAGCTGATAACCATATGGATCATATACATCATGACAATATTACGTTATGACGTTATCTATGGTAATATCTACTGTATTAATCTAAGCCCAAGTCACCACTATTTCTACTGTCCTATAAACAACACAGTATTCAGAGCGAATACTACGATCTGTCTCCTACGCTGTCTTGTCCCCGTCTGCTTGACTTTCGTGGCGTGTCCAGCCACGAGCCGGTGACCCTTCGTGCGTCAGCAGGTTTGCGTGCTCGGTATTCCAGCACGCGTTTAGTGGCTTGTCAATAGGTTACTCTTCTAGAGTTACCACTATTAATGGATACTCCCCGTGGTAATGGTTTCCCCACTCTATTCTGGGTAACTCCTGATCATGTCCTACCGTGTCCCCTTTTATGACACGTGTGTGTCCAGTCGGAGAACTGTTCACAGTTCTCCCTACTGCTTCTGTCCCTTCTATTCCCTATTTCCTAGATAGGGATGTTATCTCTATCCTGTCTTAGTCCTATTCCTTAGTTCTACTCCTCTCTTCTCTATCTGCCTACATGCGGCTCTTTGACAGGCTCTCCCTCCGTCTGTGTTGCGTTACAAGCTTTTAGCTTATGGGTGTAACGCAAATGGTTATCTAAAAAAATTAGGCCTGTCTAATTTTGTCAAAGGCTGCATGAGCTTGCTAACTATGTTCTGGGTATAGCACAAGACCTCTACTTTCCAATGTCACACTGTTGTATCACTTCACTTGGCTATTGATTATCACACCACACTAGTACAGTTGGCTAGAGCCCTTGCTCATTCTAACATTATACTTCTTGGGAGTTGTGTGACCCGAAGCCGTTGTCTTTATAGACCTGCTCCTCCAATTGTCAATTTAACTGACAACCCAAACAAATTGTCCCTATTATGGGTACAATACATGAATTATATTCATGCTCCCATATAATATTTACTCCAACTTGTATACATGCTTTGTGCGCTAATGTTCACCTATCTAGCTTCCGCTCGTGAAGAAATCTTTCAGTGTTAAACTAGGGTTTCGAAAGTCTGTAGTGTCCCCTGTTCAGAGTAGTTATGCCCCTTTGCAAGTAATGATGTCTGCATCTTTATCTGTTAGTTTTCCTGATTGGTTGCGTGTTTGTATTTAACTAATGTGTGCTTAAATTACCAACATGTGTGTATGTCTATAATTTACATGTATGTTATCTTTCAAGCGCCATAAAACGGTTTATTGTAGTCACAAACGAGTGTGTAAGGCTGATTTATGACTACTTGGCCGGTTTAGGAAGCTTAAAATATGTTTTCTATCTCTATAATGTAAGTATGGCAACAACACGGATAAAAAACGAACAACACATTGTTTTATCACAAATTGACATGGACGAATTACAGAAACTCGTGTTGTGCGGCAAACAATCCGCAAAATGTCTCATTCCTCTGTATTTATTTCATTCACTCATTCACTTTTACACTTCTTTCATTCACGCTTTCATTCCACACTGGTTTAAAAAGGCGTTATGTCATTAAAATACTGTTGTACAAAAGAAAATGAATGAAAAATATATTTACAATAAATGGTTGGCTTCAGTTTACAAAAGTTTTAGAGCCAAATGACTGTGCCGTATTTCTGCACCGGTCATTTCTGTACACAAATTTACATGATTGTGAGGATCGTTTACTACCAATCCTGAGAGTAATGATTACTATACTTAATCTAATCTACGTTGGTGTGCTGTGCTATGCTAACTAAGGGAAATAATCTAACTAAATGAATAAAATGGGGTGAAATGTGTTAGTTACCTTAATGTGTGTTTCTAAATATGATGGTATAAATTCTAAATGAGGGTATCAATTTTAAGTAATGTTTCATTTAACTAAACTATATGAAAATGTGTTTAAATGATGATGGATTAAAGTTGTGTTTACTAAGTTCAAGAGTACGATCTAATGATTTGACATATATGAATTTCTAACTTAGTGTAGATGAAGTTTAACTCTTAAATGTTACTAGTCTCCTATTAAACACAAAATTTATGAGGATGGTTTTGTAAATTCTATTGCAACTAAGAAAGTTATGATATTACATGCAACTGTCATAAAAACATGTTATGATACATATCACATACATTTCTAACTATACATTAACTACATTAATTACTTCCAGGTGTGTTGTTGGAGTCGCGTTCTCTGTTGAATCTCGTTGAAATAGAGTCATATAGACAATGTCTGATATATACGCTCTCGTCCTGGGTAAAGTTTGAATACAGTCCTACTCACGGGTTACATATAGAATATGATGATGGCGTAGACATCTCCTAACGTGTCTGTCCTTTCTCACTCGTCATGACACAGTTCATGCTAGTCAATTTAAGGCGATTCACAATTCTAAGAGCACAAAAGTGTCTATAATTCAACATTCTGGACACAGATTACTTAAAGTGTCAATGAATGAGGTGCTGTAGAATCGCTCCTCTCTGGTAAATCAAGTATCTCAATCTGAGAAGGTCTGCTGAGCGTGTCTGCCAGTAAGTTCATCTTTCCCTTTATATGTTTAATAGTGAACGAGTAGTTCTGGAGAATCAAAGACCACCTATAGATCCTATTATTTCTGTGGACTCCAGACTCCATAACTGTAAGAGGGGAATTATCAGTTTCGATGACAAAATGAGTGCCCACTAAGAATCGGTGAAGTTTACTGGACACAATAGATGACGCTTAAGGCTTCTAATTCAGAGACTTCCATACCTCGACTCAGCAGGTGTAATTTTCCGGCTCACATAAATGATTGGGTGGAAGATTTCCTCATGGAACTGGCCTAGTACGCCGGCAATGGATATAGCGCTTGCGTGTGTACGGAGAAAATACGTAAGGCTTGGATTAGGTAAGCGCAATATTGGAACAACCCTAAACATTTGTTTTAATTTTGATATGCATCAATTAAATCTGCATCTTTTACATTCAGTTTTACAGATGATTTCAATACATTCGAAAAGACGCTGGTAATCTCAGCTAAATTAAGTATGAACTTGTTGTAATAATTTACTAGACCAAATAAGCTTCTAACTTGCTTCTTGGTCGTTGGCATTGTTAGATTTAAACCTTTAGGTACAATTTTTTTATCTGTTTTCAGTTGGCCCCTTGTGATCGTATGGCCAAGGAAGTCAATTTCTTCTAGACCCAACTCAACATTTGTTAGTTTCACAGTAAGACCGAATAGTCTCAATCTATCGAAGACATGTCGCAGTTTCTGTAGATATGTTGTCAAGTCTGCCGTATGAACACATATATCGTAAATAAACGTCTCCGTATTCGTTACTCCATGAAGAAGATCCCTAGTGAGTCGAACAAAAGTGGCTGGAGCATTACGAAGGCCAAAAGGAAGGAACCGCCACTCATAAAGACCTGTGTTGAGGATGCAGTCAGATGAATAGAGAGTCTGTGCTTTGGGACTTGCCAATATCCCTTCGTCAGGTCGAGTTTAGAAAAGATCCTAGAAGTTGACATGTTGAGAATCAGGTCTTCGCAAGATGGAATTGGCTCTGCGTCTACCTTGGTGACATTATTTAATTTCCTATAATCGACACAGAGGCGAATCGTTGAGTCCTTTTTCTTGACCAAGACAATAGGAAAAGAATATTCTGACTGCGACTTTTGGATTATTCCACTCGACTCAAGACTAAGGATTTCCTTGTCGAGTTTTTCCCTGTAACTAAGAGGGATGGAATAAGGTCGGCATTTGATAGGGGTGTGATCAGACAGAATAATGGAGTGTTCGATCCTGTCAGTCCTACCTGGAATGTCGGAAAAAATGTCTCTGCATTCTGTTACTAATGCTATTATCTGTCGTCTTTGCTCGTCTGTGAGTCTTGGTTCTATCCGTAAGCTATCAATTGTTGTAGTCATGTCTACTGTCGGAACTGGTAGTTCCAAGTCGTCGTCCTCTATCTGATTCAGTACTGTGGTGGTACTAAGTGCGTGTTCTGTTTGCTGACTACGTGTACCTGCGATGTCGTCGTCTTCTGTCACACTAACTAGTGTAGTTGCGTTGTGTACGTCTGTCGTCTGGTTACTTGGTGTAGATGCATTCTGTTCGTCTGTCATCTGTTCTTCTTGTCGTAAAAAGTAAGGCTTCAGCATGTTGTTATGAAATATCATTAATTTTTGGTTTATCGATATTTCATAATCGACATCTGATATTTTTTGTACCACTTTGAATGGCCCTTGCCATGAAGTTGACAATAAGTTACGTTTATCTGGTAATAGAAGTAGCATCTCCTGTCCAGGTTTGAGGTGTATGGTTTTGGCACCCTTGTTGGCATAATGGCGGTAGATCTGTCCTTTTCTCTCCAAAGATGACTTGGCTATTACACACACCTTCATAATTTTGTCGCGTGTTTCTATTACCATCTCGTAAGGTGTTACAGGGGTTAGACTATCTGATGTATTCGTGATTAACTGATGGTAAATAGTTAGGGGTCCACGTGGGTTAGCCCCATAAACTAATTCGAATGGAGAGAAACCCGTACTTGAGTGCGGAATTTCTCGATAGGCGAACAGCACTGTTGGTAACAGTGTATCCCAATCAGATGGGTTCTCTGCTGTCACCTTAGCCGGCATGTGTTTCAGGTCCCCGTTAATCTTTTCTATGATTCCATTGCTGGCAGGATGGTAGGCGGTTCTGAAATGTTGCTTAATACCTAGCATTTTTGTAAGAGCTTGCGTAGCAGCCGATATGAACTGAGTTCCACGATCCGATAGAATGGTTCGAGGGGCTCCGAATCGGGAAAACAGGTGCAATAAGACATTAGCTACATCTTTGGAGGTAATATATTTTAGGGCTACCGCCTCAACCCATCTTGAACAGAGGTCCACCAGAGTTAATATAAATCGGTTTCCTTTGTTCGACACCTGATTTAGGGGTCCAAAAATATCCACCGCTACACTTTCAAACGGTCTAGAGGCCAATGTTGACGGTTGGACCTCCGCTGTTACATGCTTTCCCTTTCTCACTAACTGTTGACAAATGGTACACGAACGACAAAAAGATTTGATATCATTGCAAAATTTTGGCCAGTAGAAATGCGCTAGAATTCTGGCTCTAGTTTTGTCATAAGCCAAATGTCCAGCAAACGGTGAGTCGTGTGAAATCTTTAACACGGTTTGTCGGTGTTTTAAAGGTAGCACCGTCTGCTGAATTTCATGGTTATTGGTGGTATAATATCGCATGAGAATTCCATTTTGGAGTTTGAAATACCATGAGGCATTTTTAGTTACTTTAACCTTTTCCCCTAATAATTTCAGATAAGGTGAAATGGTTGGGTCGGCGCGTTGCGCCTCTATAAAATTTTGTCGGGTGGTATTATCAATTGTACCGCTAGGTGTTAAAAGTTGTAACATCTCCTCCTGCAGGTCATCTTGATATCTCTATGTTTCTGACCTGGTTACTGCATTAGCCGTGTTAGTTTATTTCCAGGCTAGTATTTCATCAGCAGTGCAGTGTTTTAACCCTGGTAGGCAGCCGCAGTCCACTGTTGTGGGCGTGGGTTTAGATCCCACTTCTGACACAAAATATAATCCTGCCTGTCAGCAACCTAGCTTTGACAGGCACACCTGGATTCTTCTTTTGCACCACACGAATGATAACTCGTACGTCGTACAAAAGGATATCAATTTATTCTGGACTAGTTACACAATAGCTCCGAGAGCTGATAACCACATGGATCATATACATCATGACAATATTACGTTATGAAGTTATCTATGGTAATATCTACTGTATTAATCTAAGCCCTATTCACCACTATTTCTACTGTCCTATAAACAACACAGTATTCAGAGCGAATACTACGATCTGTCTCCTACGCTGTCTTGTCCCCGTCTGCTTGACTTTCGTGGCGTGTCCAGCCACGAGCCGGTGACCCTTCGTGCGTCAGCAGGTTTGCGTGCTCGGTATTCCAGCACGCGTTTAGTGGCTTGTCAATAGGTTACTCTTCTAGAGTTACCACTATTAATGGATACTCTCCGTGGTAATGGTTTCCCCACTCTACTCTGGGTAACTCCTGATCATGTCCTACCGTGTCCCCTTTTATGACACGTGTGTGTCCAGTCGGAGAACTGTTCACAGTTCTCCCTACTGCTTCTGTCCCTCCTATTCCCTATTTCCTAGATAGGGATGTTATCTCTATCCTGTCTTAGTCCTATTCCTTAGTTCTACTCCTCTCTTCTCTATCTGCCTACATGCGGCTCTTTGACAAGTAGTTAAAAAGGCATGGCGGGAAACACGATAACACGCCCAGTCAGAAAGATATAATAATGCCTGAATGTTGTCTGGCTATTCCATGGTCATTTTTACACGCGTCGTGGAACCAAACACGTGTCCAGTATATAACAAGGAAACAAATGGTAACTTTTACACACTATATTTTCATGTAGAGTTGTTCGTGTATTTGGTCCAATCAGTGTATGTTTGTTGTTGGTGTGCTGACTAAGGTTTTAGCCGCAACGTCCAGTTTGTCACTTGTGAGTGTTCTAGTAAAGCTTACGGAATCTACTTCTAGTGTTTGTTAATTAATTTTTTATATGATAGATCAGTTGTTGTATGTGATAGTACAAAACATCTGTTTGAAGTGATTTTTCAGTTCACACTGTTTTAACGACACTCATCAGTCTAATTTAGACCGGGTCTGGTTTAAGAGTTACCCAAACTTGGAAAAATGCGATACCAATCATATATGCATGAATATAACTGATAAAAACATAACCATTCATCCATCATGTGCAATACCAATAAGCGTGGGCGGTCATGTTATGCCATCTGACTCCATCACCAGAGTCGTAGATCAGCTCCGTGTTCCTGTCTCGACAGTGCCATGCGGCCAAGCCATCCAGATAATTACTTCTCGATCTTCCCCTTGGTCTGTTCTCTTCAATCTTACAAGTTATCACCAAGTTCTCCAAGTCATTTTTTTCTCAAAACATGCCTAACAAATTTTTACTGTCTACGTCTAATGTCTCTAATCAGTTTAAGATCTTCATTTGTTTCTTGAAAAACAGAACACATTGAGGTAAATACTTCACATGTATGGTCAAAGACATAACACCATCTACACTTGACACATGTTGGTATTCTTGAGAGTTTTGTATGATGATAATGTCTGAACTGTGAAAGCAAGCTGAGTTATTAAATGGGGTTCTGTTAAGGTGTTACTATAAATTTCTGATATTGCAATAACTAATTATGTTGGTGTTTATGTTTGATGTGTGTGTGTTTAGTTTAATTTACCAGTCCATCTATCCATCCATCATGTGCCATGCCGGTAAGCATGGGCGGTCATGTTCTGCCATCTCACTCGATCACCAATTTACCAATGGTTAATCATATTTTATTTTGTTGTTAACCTTGGAATGTTTGTGTACGCCTTGCATTTGGTGTTTTATAAAATGCTGTGGATGATGCTCGTTCAGAAAGCGATGGCATACTATTGATAGGGTATTCAGGGGAGGAGGGGGGGGGGGAATTAAGATTATTTAAAGATTGTGTTAACACAAGAACCGATTTCATGATATTGGTTTTCCCTCCATGCTTTTCGGTTCTGTACTTCTCGCCCTTCTGAAAATCGTTTTATAACGCAATTAGACTCGAAAATAACGTTTCATGTAGACGTTTAGGCTTGTTCTAGTATGTGTTATTAAATGTAGCTTCCATTTTTACGTATACTGTGTATGGGCTGGGGGGAGGGGGGAGGGAGAGATTTATAAGGAGAAATACGAAAAAGGATGGGTGGGGGGGGGGGGAGAATGACATTCTGAACACATCATGGAGGTGTTCATGGGCCAAAACGGGTTAAGAACCACTGTTATATACAATTTTACGTCTCTCTGAACCAGTTCTATAATCCAAATAAATCAGTTGCGAATGCCAATGTTCTCCCTAGACCCCACTGCCAAACACTGGTAGCTTTCATTGCGAATAACTTTTTATTTTATTTTACATCACACACACACACATATATATATATATATATATATATATATATATATGTGTGTGTGTGTGTGTGTGTGTGTGTGAGAGTGTGCGTGCTTGTGTGTGAGTGTGTGTGTGTTTGTGTGTGGCTGTGAGCAACATTGCCGCCTACTGTACATGCTGAAACATGTGTATGTCTGTTGTGTATTACATACGATGATGAATAATATCAAGAGACAGACAGAAGGGCAATATAATCCGTTGTCTGAATTAAACAAATAAATATGTAAAATAGCATTAATCCTTCACAGACTGACACCAGTTAGCAAATGTTTTATTAGGAATGTTTTTTTTTTTTTGGGGGGGGGGGGGGGTATGTTATTGGGAGTGTTTTATTTAGCCGGTAAGCTAAACATTTAGCTGGTAAGCTAAACTGAATGTTTAAAACCAAATACCAAATGGAATGTCTCCCTGTATTTAGAGCTCATGTGGTAGTAAAGAAATATATTCACGCTTGAGTTGAAGCCCTCAAAGACCGACACAAAAGACCAGAGGGCAAAAAACGCATTAACGTAATGTCCAGCAACACCGAACTCCGGCTCAAAGAACGTAACAGTAGATATAGCAACACCTGGGGAATAGCAGACAATTAACACACTGGCGATCATCACCACCATCGTCATGGTCTTCCTTTCTCTTTTAGAGATGGATTCTGATCGATTATGTTCACTATTCGCCGTTCTTCGCCATCTGGATTGCTTGTTCAGCTGAATCACGAGAATTAATGTGAATAAAACGACCGTAATAAAAGACGCAAATCCTAGAATGGAATACAAAATAAACACCACTCCTTCAGAATCCTTTCGGTCACTGGTAAAGATTAACCCAAGAAACGTCTGATTTATGTTAATGTCAAATTTCCAGCCAATGTATGCGGTTTGGTACTCTGGTTCAAAAGAAAGAATTATAAGAAGATATATGGCACACAAGATCCCCACGGTTCTTGTTGGCGTGATAATCTGTTTTATCTTCAGAGGTAAAATTATACACAGGCATCTTTCCGTTGTGATGAAGACGGTAATCCAGCTGGTGATTCTGGCAAAGCAGATGTGTGGATGTCCGCCTGTCAGGTAGGCTACCTCAAGTGGAGCCATTCTCACACCGGCCCGGACCAACAGCCCGCTCAGAACGATGCTATACCACAACATGGTAATTAGACTACACAAGTCGGAGACGGCCAGGGCGAAGAAGCTGATGTTCATGGTGTTATCAAAGCCCTGTTTGTAGAAGACGATGATGTTCATGATATTTGCTACTACCCCGAACAGACTAATGGCGCTGGTAATAATGTAGTAGTTAACCATCTGGTATATGTCTCGATCCCTGTCGCTGATCAGTCTCGCGAATGCTGTTGTCGCGGTGTTGTATGTGTCAGGAGGCTGAGACACTCTGGATACCTCCATGTCTGGTTGCCCTGTCACAATGCAAGCTCCGTCTGTGAACCTCAGCTGCAATTATTGAAAAAGTGCATATTCATTGCCGCATAGTCTGGACTCAAAGGCAACACAGAGTAAATACCGGAAAATGAAAACGGAAACGTAACTTCAATACTACCAATGAACTGAGTTAATTATCAAACTGGAATAAACACATATGTTATTCTGATTGTATAGGGACTAGATTTTACAATAAATTGATGTGTATTGATGTATTTCACTAGATGTCCTCTAAAAGTACTGAGGAGTTGTGCCCTTCATAGACCATAACTTTAGGAAGGGAAAATCCGAACTGCACCTCCTTGTGGTAGAGGATGGGAAACACACCACGGCGTGGCTAACGCAGACCTGGGGGCCGAGTATCTACCGGAATAAGTGGACAACTCTGCAGCTGAGCAGAATAGGGCACTCACTCGTCCTGACAGCCGGAATTGGCTGTCAACGGCAGATGCAAAAGACCCCATGCGGATGTGGAAGGCAAGAGTAAACCACCACATTATCTTCCAAAGATGTCATGACTAAACATATATCAGAGGCTGTGAAATACTTCAATGGCTGTCTGAGGACATCCTCATCCGGTAGCGACAGACATGAGCAACAGTTGAAAGTCCTTCATCCAGCTACTAAACACCACAGCTCGAGATTTGTGGACAGCCATGAACGCCTACGCCAGCAGTCAAGACACTTGATGATGACTGATAAAGATTATCCCTAGATAATCTTAACTTTATTTATTGTTGTTAACGCAGGCGGAATGTCACTGGTGTCAGGAGCATATACATTCTTTGTTGACAGCTGAGCAAGGGCCCAGAGCAAGTGTCGGAATATTCTGATTGCAATGATTGTGATTCTTGATTTCATATATTTGTTCATATGTCAATGAGTTCTTGTTGTTCGTTAATTTGATAGTTAAATATAATCGGCAACTGGGGTAACCAGTAATTGTGCTGTTGTCTTATATTGTGTAATATTATAATGTTGTTGAACATTACTTATTGATGAATTAAACTATATGTTAGATAATTCAGTTATCACATCCCTTATTCTCTTTGGGTGAACCAATGTCTCAGTCAGGATATTCTGCTCTCGTGCGTTGACTTACAGTCTCAGTCAACATCTCCTACAAAGTTATGTTCACTCACTGTCCCAAACACCGTCTACCACTCGCTTATTGTGACTCACTATTTCAGTCACGATCTTTTTAATCTCATATTGTCACTCACTATATCAGTCACGCCGGTCTCCCTGACCTAGGTTTTAACGTCGTTCTTCGTAATCCAGTATATTCTCGTGAGTAATGTAATCTGCGAGAGAATCGGTATCGGTTCTCGCAGCGTTGGTAACTTACGGGGTACGCGACCCGGTCGCTCAGAAACAAAGGCAAACTACTGAGCGTAATCTTGACTAGAGCATAAACAGCAGCTGAAAAATGCTGATGTTGACTGCAACATCCTGTAAAGGATATGAAGAAAAAACACACTATCAGTCACCATCTTCTAATCTCATATCATAACTCAATCCCAATCGTTACAGTCCCTTCTATTGCGGTTGAATTACCATTCTCTATCCCCGACTTCATCAATACGGTCACATAATTTCATTCATTATCTAACCGCTCTCGAAGCACAGCTGCAAGCGATTTTGCAACAGACCGAGTTGCGCTGGGTTTTGACGAATTTGTATGGGAGACGATCGTTCAGAAAGCAATGACAAACTACTGAACGTAAATTTGAAAAGATATCAACCACGTCAGTAAAATGCTGTTTTTTAAGCGCTGTCCTATAAAAAAGAAATGCATTTAAAAAAAAAAGACCATTATATTATGATCACACACCCTCCCATCCATTATTCCACAATCTCTTACGGTTATAAACTTTCGTATTCAAATTCGCCATCTCACACTCTATCACTTGGTATCTTCACTCGCGTATGGTCACAAGTTCTTCCATTGGCTACCTCCCACATCCTTCCGTAATATACTCTGTCCGTAAAATACTAAACCAACAACGTATCCACGATAGAATAATACTTGCAAGCAAGATTATGGTCTCTCTTTCGTTTTCACAGACTAGCACGTGCAATTGTCTTATTCATGCAGTGTTTAAATCACTCTCTCCACTCTCGTAAAGTCATACACCCTCACACCCAATATCGCCCATTTGCTTACAACTACAGACTCTCTCGTTAAATATCCCCCATACTCACACAGCTACACACTCTCCCATTCACTATAGTCCGGTCTCTTACAGGTATGCACTCACCCTTTCACTAACCCCCACTCTCATAAAGCCACATAATCTCCCATTCACTCTCTCACTCATTATTCCCTACTCACCTACAGCCACACACACTCCCATTCACTATCCCCCACCCTCATACAGCCTCATATTCTCCCATTTGATATTACCGGTTCTATTACAGGTACGCACTCACCCATGCATTAACCCCCACTCTCATACAGCCAAAAACCCTCCCAGTCACTACCTGCCATTCTCATACAGCCACACACTCTCCCATTTACTACCCCCCCCCCCCACACACACACACACACTTATAGTTGCGCACTCACCCACTCAGAATCTCCCCCTCGCTAACCATTACACACTCTATCTACCAATCACTATTTCAGAAAACCTACCTGCAGTAGAACATTACAGTCACCTGTGACTATGGTAGACATACATGGGGGATCTCGCTGGTGCTACATAGAATCGACACTGAGCTCTGATCTAACCAGTGTGGCCTAATGAAAGAATGCCATAGGGGAATTAAATGACTATTTTAAAGCAACAAAACACATTGTGCAACGGAGCAGACAAAAAGCTTATAAGCTCAGGTACAGCGCCTATTCTCTGGTCTGACAGACAAAAACAAATCCCCCAAAATGTGGTTGTGGTCATAATATTATCTACCACAGCCCAGGAAGCACTAAACGCTAGGGACCTGTGGGTTTATCAAAAACAACAGCAACATTTAGAACAATTACAATACTCATGATTGGCATGATTTATATCATCATTGGATAACACCGGCTTCGTTCCACATTGTTTCTCATATTCCCAAACTACTAATCCTATAATATTACATGTCTTCTACCGCCCGCGCCATCTTTCCAAATTTATTTATAGTTCCAACACACCAGGTACCAGTTCAGATGTTCCTACAAGTTAGTTGCATATCCTTTACAGGACGTTGCCGTCAAACCCAACATATTTTGGCTGTTTGTGATTTCTTGGCACGCTTACGTCCATTAGTTTGCCATTGCTTTCTGAACGTCAGGCACTCATACCATTGTATGGAAACCAACGCAATGTGGTCTACCAAAGCAACGAGGTCTCAAATGTTCTTATGGGAAAGTAAATTAATCAGCGATCAAGGCTAAATGCGATTTTAACAGCATTGCGCCAGATCTCTTCTAGAAGGGTCTTCTTGCCTATTGGTTGGCTGAATTTTTACTTTGTCCTTTACATATTAAGGTTGATTACATGTTCCAGCAAAGGTTTTCGAAAGTGCAAGCCAGCCCCAAACGGAACCCTCCTTTGTCGCATCTTGGTACATGCATGGTAGGTGGCAGTCTTATTAAGTTTTACCTCATTTGTAGGAACTGTATGGCTAGATAGACTATCTAACCATGTATGGGTAGAACATGGGACACCACGTGACTGGCGAAACGCCATAATTATTCCAATTTGGAAAAAAAGGCATTTCCCTTTTGAGTCAAATTTGACAAATATTTTGCAAAGCAATCCTTTAATTGTCCGCCTGTCGGAGCTTCCATCATAAACTAGATAGCGACCAAGGCTTAGAGCTGGTCTGCCCTACAATGACATGGAGTCATTAGATTGTAATTCCTCGCACTTAGGTATGACTTGTACCCTCCCAATTGCGCTCTACCATCCCAAGGCATCGGCGCAATGTGGGGTGTCGGGTTTGGTGTGCGCAGCCCAACATTTAGCGCTCACAGAATGCAGGTAGTACCGTCTACTGCCATACTATAGCTCAGCCATATCTGAATAAGGCCTGACTTAAAAAGAGCCAGGACTATAAATAACACGTTTGTAAATTAACGTATAACGTCAACGCTTCGGTAACTTACGGGATATGTGAGCCGGTCGCTCAGAAAGCAATGGCAAACTACTGAGCGTAATCTTACCTAGAAATCAACAATCAGCTGAAAGATGCCCTGTAAAAAACAGGGATATACTGTAAAGGATAAGCGAAAAATAAAAAACCGCCAAACACGCGTTGACTGAGTTTGCAAGTTTGTTTTTCAGATTGCATGTCCTATTAAAACAAATTTATCCGCTTGTGTCTTCTTAACGTATATTAGTTTAACATGCGTTTCGTAGAAAGAAAGAGGATAAGTTTGACACTGTATGCAATCATTTAAACAAATCTGTCATATTGTTAGAATAAATAGTAAAAAAAAAACACGATAGTAACAAGTTTCTTTAACCCGGCCTCACAATAAATCCCAGCATATTAGTGACTTTCCAGGACATTTCATGCTCAGCAGTTTACTATTGCTATCTGAACGTCCACCCGACGTTGACATCATCGTGAAATCAACGACAAGCCAGCTGCTCTCAAATCACTAGGGCTGACTTTGAGCCCGATGCGACTGGATTGTGAAACCCAGTTCAATAGCCCTAAGCCACAGAGGCTGACAATAGTAGCAATACCCACTGACTGTGTCAGACACGTGACCACCTCAACCTCCAGGACATTTGCAGTGGAAAGACACGTTTAATATACCATGACTACAGCTGTCCTTTGTGTTGGAATGTCCATCAAGACCTGGGTTTATGTA
Organism: Cepaea nemoralis; assembly: GCA_014155875.1. Taxonomy (NCBI): domain Eukaryota; kingdom Metazoa; phylum Mollusca; class Gastropoda; order Stylommatophora; family Helicidae; genus Cepaea; species Cepaea nemoralis. Next base: position 2,550 of record JACEFZ010010059.1, on the reverse strand, counting down.
CAGCTGACCTGACCTCCGAGATCCACTCATTCTAAAATGAGTTCTAGAACATGTTCTTAAGGGCAGCCGGTGTGGTACTGACATCACCCATCGAGTATCGATTGTTCTAATGGCATATGACAAGCATCAGAACTCAGAAGAGTAGTATTTTACATGGTCAAGCCATGCGGATATTAATTATTAACATCACTCTGTGTTTCTTTATCACGCGTCCAGTAAAATCAGTTTCATGCCATGAAAACTCACCAGTAAACATTAAACACAGACATCAGTACAAGAAGACGCACGTAAGTCTAGCATTAAGTGTGTAATGTGCGGTTTAAACAACGTGATTCAATGTTGACATGCAATTACTGGTGCGCGGTTATTGCAGTTTTCCAATTCATGTGCTGAATCTGGGGGTATCTGCGTGTGTTAAGTGGTAGTATTATATTGTTGTGGTTTTACGTGCTTCTATTTGGTTATGGTAGATTCCCTCTGGCGCAATCAGAGTGTCACTGAAAAAGAAATAGCCCACATACTCACCCATTTGAGTACTTCGTGGGTAGTTTCAGGGTTCAATTGTCAATAAAAGGCGGATTGCCCGGAGCTAAGTGTGTGAAGGGTGTTCACCAAAACCCCAACCAATCAACATTCACATCCAACAATCTAATAGAGCAATGGTGGACTGAGGTTTGTGATATCGCTTATTATCACAGTGCCCGTTGGTTTCATCCCACGTTGTAATAAAGTTAGATTTTAAAATCAGGCTCTGATGTCGATCCAACAGAACAGACAGATGACCAGAACTCTGCGACAGTACATGTCAACCACCAGTAGAATAAACTGCTACCAGAACTCTGCGACAGTACATGTCAACCATCAGTAGAACAAACTGCTACTAGAACTCTGCGGCAGTACATGTCAACAACCAGTAGAATAAACTGCTACCAGAACTCTGCGACAGTACATGTCAACCAACAGTAGAATAAACTGCTACCAGAACTCTGCGACAGTACATGTCAACCAACAGTAGAACAAACTGCTATCCAGAACTCTGCGGACAGTACATAGTCAACCACAGTAGAATAAAACTGCTACCAGAACTCTGCTACAGTACATGTCAACCACCAGTAGAAAAACTGCTCCCAGAAACTCTGTGACAGTAATGTCAACCACCCGTAGAATAACTGCTACCCGAACTCTGCGAAAGTACATTCAACACCAGTAGAATAAAAACTGCTACCAGAACCTGCGACAGTACATGTCAACCACCAGTTAGAATAAAACTGCTACCAGAACTCTGCGACAGTACATGTCAATCCACCCGTAGATATAAACTGATACCCGAACTTGCGACAGTAAATGCAAAACACCAGTGAGAATAAACTGCTACCAGAACTCGCAGACAGTACATGTCAACCACCAGTAGAATAAACTGATCAAGAAACTCGCGCAGTACCTGTCAACCACCAGTAGAATAAACTGCTTACAGAACTCTGCGACATTTACAGTCAACCACAGGAGAATACATGCTACCAGAACTCTTGCGGCACAGTACTATGTCCACCACCAGTAGAATAAACTGCTACCAGAACTCTGCGACAGTACATGTCAACCACCAGTAGAATAAACTGCTACCAGAACTCTGCGACAGTACATGTCAAACACCAGTAGAATAAACTGCTACCAGAACTCTGCGACAGTACATGTCAACCACCAGTAGAATAAACTGCTACCAGAACTCTGCGGCAGTACATGTCAACCACCAGTAGAATAAACTGCTACCAGAACTCTGCGACAGTACATGTCAACCACCAGTAGAATAAACTGCTACCAGAACTCTGCTGACAGTACATGTCAACCACCAGTAGAATAAACTGCTACCAGAACTCTGTGACAGTACATGTCAACCACCAGTAGAATAAACTGCTACCAAAACTCTGTGACAGTACATGTCAACCACCAGTAGAATAAACTGCTACCAGAACTCTGCGGACAGTACATGTCAACCACCAGTAGAATAAACTGCTACCAGAACTCTGTCGGCAGTACATGTCAACCACCAGTAGAATAAACTGCTACCAGAACTCTGCGGCAATACATGTCAACCACCAGTGGAATAAACTGCTACCAGAACTCTGCGACAGTACATGTCAACCACCAGTAGAATAAACTGCTACCAGAACTCTGCGACAGTACATGTCAACCACCAGTAGAATAAACTGCTACCAGAACTCTGCGACAGTACATGTCAACCACCAGTAGAATAAACTGCTACCAGAACTCTGCGACAGTACATGTCAACCACCAGTAGAATAAACTGCTACAGAACTCTGCGACAGTACATGTCAACCACCAGTAGATAAACTGCTACCAGAACTCTGCGACAGTACATGTCAACCACCAGTAGAATACACTGCTACCAGAACTCTGCGACAGTACATGTCAACCACCGTAGATAAACTGCTACCAAACTCTGCGACAGTACATGTCAACCACCAGAGAATAAACTGCTACCAGAACTCTGGGGCAGTACATGTCAACCCCCAGTGAATAAACTGCTACCAG
>JACEFZ010010058.1:0-18578 GCA_014155875.1 Cepaea nemoralis | reverse complement strand
CTCGTGGACCAACAACAACACTCTGTGGGATCAACAACAACACTCTGTGAAACCAACATCAACACTCTGTGGAAAAAATATCAACATTATGTGGGGCAATCATCAACACTCTGTGAAACGAAAATCAGCACTCTGTGAAACAAACATAAATGATGTGAAACTAACATCAACACTGTGAAACAGACATCAACACTTTGTTGGGCCAATATCAACACTTTGTGGGGCCAATATCAACACTCTGTGGGAACAACAACAACACTCTGTGGGACCAACAACAAGAACACTCTGTGAAACCAACATCAAGACTCTGTGGAACCAGTATTAACACTCTGTGGGGCCATCATCAACACTGTGAAATGAAAATCAGCACTCTGTGAAACCAAGATCAACACTGTGAAACCAACATCAACACATTGTGGGGCCAATATCAACACTCTATGGGGCTAGCATCAACACTCTGTGGGACCAACATCAACACTATGCGAAACCAATATGAACACTCTGTGAAACCAACATCAACACTATGTGGGACCCATATGGACACTCTGTAAAACCAACATCAACACTCTGTGGGACCCATATGGACACTCTGTAAAACCAACATCACCACTCTAATGTGCGCACCGTGCAAAAGTTACCACTTATGTTATCGTCATTAACCAAAAATGGCTAGACGTCTGCTCCACTACCCAGGGCTCAAGTAGGAGCAGAGCTATAACATTCTCGGGATTTGTGTAGAACGTTTCTGCAACTAGATATAAGCCCGATAAATTTTTGATTCAGTGACGTCTGCAGTGCTGTCTGGTTCACCATTGTAATGTCTGCAGTGCTGTCTAGTTCACCATTCTATGTCTGCAGTGCTGTCTGGTTCACCATTGTAATGTCTGCAGTATTGTCTAGTTTATCATTGTAATGTCTGCAGTATTGTCTAGATTGTCATTGTAATGTCTTCAGTATTGTCTAGTTTATCATTGTAATGTCTGCAGTATTGTCTAGTTATCATTGTAATGTCTGCAGTATTGTCTAGTTTATCATTGTAATGTCTGCAGTATTGTCTAGTTTATCATTGTAATGTCTGCAGTATTGTCTAGTTTATCATTGTAATGTCTGCAGTATTGTCTAGTTTATCATTGTAATGTCTGCAGTATTGTCTAGTTTATCATTGTAATGTCTGCAGTATTGTCTAGTTTATCATTGTAATGTCTGCAGTATTGTCTAGTTTATCATTGTAATGTCTGCAGTATTGTCTAGTTTATCATTGTAATGTCTGCAGTATTGTCTAGTTTATCATTGTAATGTCTGCAGTATTGTCTAGTTTATCATTGTAATGTCTGCAGTATTGTCTAGTTTATCATTGTAATGTCTGCAGTATTGTCTAGTTTATCATTGTAATGTCTGCAGTATTGTCTAGTTTATCATTGTAATGTCTGCAGTATTGTCTAGTTTATCATTGTAATGTCTGCAGTATTGTCTAGTTTATCATTGTAATGTCTGCAGTATTGTCGAGTTTATCATTGTAATGTCTGCAGTATTGTCTAGTTTATCATTGTAATGTCTGCAGTATTGTCTAGTTTATCATTGTAATATCTGCAGTATTGTCTAGATCACTGTAACTAAACTCTGTCAGTCAGGTCTTAGTCAGATATGACTGAGCTACCGTATAACAGTAGACGGTACTACCTGGTCTCTGTTAGCGCCGAACGTTGGGCGGCGCTTACCAAACCCGACACCCCACATTGTGCCAACGGCTTCGGGCGGAAGAGCGCAATTGGGAGGGTACAAGCCTTACCCTGGTGCGAGGAAATGCAAGCTAAAGACAAAATTGTCATGGCAGGGCAGACCAGGCCCTAAGCCTTGGTTGGCGACTGGTCTAGGATCGAAGCTCCGACAGGCGGACAGTTAGAGCATTGCTTTGCTGATCCGGCAGCTTCTGCAGCTTGTCTTGTTCCAGATGTAGGGGTGTTACCTTTCCTCTGGAGTGAACTAGGCGGGCCGAGAGAGGGATCATGCTGCATGGGCAACACATGATCTCTATATTTTAGCCCAGGCTTTGTGCTATGGAGAGACCAATATTGACGATGTGAGAAAAACGGCTGTGATTGATGCCGAACTCAATCGTCTTAACATTGATATTGCTGGCCTGCAGGAGACTCGCCTCGCTGAGGAAGGGTCACTCAGGGAAAACAACTACACCTTTTTCTGGAAGGGTAGAGGGCAGACAGATAAAAGGCAACACGGTGTGGGCTTTGCAGTGAAGAATTCGCTACTGGGAATGATTGAAATTCCAGCAGGAGGAAATGAAAGACTATTATCCCTGCGCTTGGCAACCTCTTGTGGGTTTGCCACCATTATTACTGCATATGCACCGACACTCGATTCCTCTGATGATGTGAAGGATTTGTTCTATGAGGAGTTAGACTCCGTGATCAAGGCAGTTCCAAAATCTGACTACATTTATATGCTCGGTGATTTCAATGCTCGTGTGGGCAAGGACTCGAGTTCATGGCCAGTGTGCCTTGGAAAATACAACATCGGTCGCATGAATGAAAATGGGCAAAGGCTGCTGGAGCATTGCACCAGTAATGACCTATGTATTACAAACTCTTTTTTTAAAACAAAAGAGATGCATAAGGTCACATGGAAACATCCAAGATCCGGCCATTGGCACCAGCTGGACTTCATCATCACACGGAGACAACATCTGAACCATATATCATTGACTCGTAGTTACCACAGTGCTGACTGTGATACGGATCATTCTTTGGTTGTTGCAAGGGTTAGACTGAGACCAAAGAGAATCTACACAGCTAAACACAAATCTAGCCCCAGGATTAATATTATTAACACTCATGATCCTGAAAAGTGCTTTCAGTTTCAACAGCAACTTGAAGACGCTTTCACTGATACACCAGAAAATTGTACAGTAAATGAAAAGTGGGGTCAAATTAAGGAAACTCTTTATAAAACTGCCGTAGGGGTTTACGGCACTGTGGATCATAAGAGGCAGGACTGGTTTGCGGCCAACAGCGAGACTCTGCAGCCCTTGATTGATAAGAAGAAGAAAGCTCTCTTAAGAAACAAGGAAAGACCAACGCGTAACACTCTGAGTGAGCTAAGGCAAGCTAGGAAGGATGTGCAAAAGGCTGCCAGGCAGTGTGCAAATGATTATTGGATCAAGTTATGTGAGTCCATTCAAATCGCAAGTGATAAGGGAGACATAAGAAGCATGTATGAAGGAATAAAGAAAGCCTGTGGTCCAGTGATCAAAAGAAGTGCACCATTGAAAACCTTGACTGGAGAAATCATCACTGATAAGAAACAGCAGATGGACAGATGGGTAGAGCACTATTTGGAGCTTTACTCAAGTGAGACCAAACTAGCGGATGATGCCCTCAACGCCATAGAGGCTCTACCAACTCTTGACCACCTGGACACACTTCCCACCATAACAGAAGTTAAGTGTGCTATAAATGAACTTGCATCTGGCAAGGCTCCAGGTAAGGATGGGATTCCAATAGAGGTTATCAGGAGTGGGCAAGACACACTCACTATACAGATCCACCAGCTAATAGAGCTATGCTGGCGTGAAGGACAAGTCCCACAGGATTTCAAAGATTCAAGCATCATAACACTGTACAAGAACAAGGGCGATCGGAGCGACTGCAACAACTATAGGGGTATCTCACTTCTGTGTATTGTTGGAAAAGTATTTGCCAGAATTGTTCTGCGCAGACTTCAAGTCCTAGGAGATCAAGTCTACCCCGAATCACAGTGTGGCTTTCGACAGAACCGGTCTACCACTGATATGATATTCTCATTGCGACAAATGCAAGAAAAATGCCGTGAACAGAATCAACCACTGTTTATTGCCTTCATCGACCTCACAAAGGCATTTGATTTGGTCAGTCGTGAGGGTCTGTTCAAGGCACTAAAGAAGATTGGCTGCCCACCAACTCTTCTGTCCATTGTGGAATCGTTCCACACAGGCATGAAGGGTATAATCAAGTTTGATGGTGCAACTTCTGAAGAATTTGAAATCAAGAGTGGAGTTAAGCAAGGTTGTGTACTAGCTCCCACCCTCTTTGGAATATACTTTTCACTTCTACTGAAATATGCATTTCGTGATCAGGATGGTGGTATATACATTCACTCACGCTCAGATGGCGGCCTCTACAATGCTCAGAGATTGAAGGCTAAGACCAAAATTAGGAGGGTACTGATCAGAGAGTTGCTTTTTGCAGATGATGCTGCAGTTACGACCCACTCTGAGGAAGAATTGCAATGTCTACTATCTGCATTCTCCAATGCTTGTTCTGAATTTGGTTTAACAATTAGCAAAAAGAAGACACAGATTATGTCACAAGGTGCACATGGGGTACCATCAATCTTTATTGACGACGCCGAACTAGAGATAGTAGACCATTTTACATATCTAGGATCAGTGGTAAATAGCAAATTATCCCTAGATCAGGAAATCAACATCCGGATTGGTAAGGCAGCAACAACAATGAACAGGTTAAGAAAAAGAGTCTGGGAGAACAGGAAGCTTACTGCCAAAACAAAAGTCCTTGTCTATCAAGCCTGTGTCCTTAGTACTCTTCTCTATGGCAGTGAAACCTGGACAACTTACTCACACCAAGAGAACAATTTAAACAGCTTTCATATGCGGTGTCTGCGAAGAATTCTTGGTATTAAGTGGCAAGACAAAATCACAAATACTGAAGTATTGGAAAGATCAGGTTGTGTGACAGTTTATTCCATGCTCAGTCTTCGTAGACTTAGATGGATAGGACATCTTAGGAGGATGGATGATGGTAGAATACCAAAGGATATCTTTTTTGGTGAATTACAGATGGGTAAGAGATCTCAGGGTCGGCCTCTACTACGATACAAAGATGTGTGTAAGCGGGACATGATTGATACAGGCATTGATAATGCACATTGGGAGCAAGTCGCCGCTGAACGTGTTGCATGGAGGGCAAATATCAGAAATGGAATAAAGTCAAAGGAGAAAATTATTGCAGAAAAGTCACACACCAAGCGTTTGATACGTAAGATGGTGCATGATGGTGGAAATGACCACGTGTTCACATGCACCCACTGTGAACGGACATTTACAGCGCAAATTGGCCTTATCAGTCACACTCACTACCGCCATAGTTAAAAGTTATTATGCCTTTTTAAAGCACAAACTATCGTCTGTCAAGACGGCAAGGTGCCAATGGCAATGGAATGTCTAGATTAACATTTTAATATATGCAGTATTGTCTTGTTTATCATTGTAATGTGTGCAGTATTGTCAAATTTATCATTGTAATGTCTGCAGTATTGTCTTGTTTATCATTGTAATGTCTGCAGTATTGTCTAGTTTATCATTGTAATGTCTGCAGTATTGTCTAGTTCACCATTGTAATGTCTGCAGTATTGTCTAGTTTATCATTGTAATGTCTGCAGTATTGTCTAGTTATCATTGTAATGTCTGCAGTATTGTCTAGTTCACCATTGTAATGTCTGCAGTATTGTCTAGTTTATCATTGTAATGTCTGCAGTATTGTCTAGTTTATCATTGTAATGTCTGCAGTATTGTCTAGTTTATCATTGTAATGTCTGCAGTATTGTCTAGTTTATCATTGTAATGTCTGCAGTATTGTCTAGTTTATCATTGTAATGTCTGCAGTATTGTCTAGTTTATCATTGTAATGTCTGCAGTATTGTCTAGTTTATCATTGTAATGTCTGCAGTATTGTCTAGTTTATCATTGTAATGTCTGCAGTATTGTCTAGTTTATCATTGTAATGTCTGCAGTATTGTCTAGTTTATCATTGTAATGTCTGCAGTATTGTCTAGTTTATCATTGTAATGTCTGCAGTATTGTCTAGTTTATCATTGTAATGTCTGCAGTATTGTCTAGTTTATCATTGTAATGTCTGCAGTATTGTCTAGTTTATCATTGTAATGTCTGCAGTATTGTCTAGTTTATCATTGTAATGTCTGCAGTATTGTCTAGTTTATCATTGTAATGTCTGCAGTATTGTCTAGTTTATCATTGTAATGTCTGCAGTATTGTCTAGTTTATCATTGTAATGTCTGCAGTATTGTCTAGTTTATCATTGTAATGTCTGCAGTATTGTCTAGTTCATCATTGTAATGTCTGCAGTATTGTCTAGTTTATCATTGTAATGTCTGCAGTATTGTCTAGTTATCATTGTAATGTCTGCAGTATTGTCTAGTTCATCCATTGTAATGTCTGCAGTATTGTCTAGTTTATCATTGTAATGTCTGCAGTATTGTCTAGTTCACCATTGTAATGTCTGCAGTATTGTCTAGTTTATCATTGTAATGTCTGCAGTATTGTCTAGTTTATCATTGTAATGTCTGCAGTATTGTCTAGTTTATCATTGTAATGTCTGCAGTATTGTCTAGTTTATCATTGTAATGTCTGCAGTATTGTCTAGTTTATCATTGTAATGTCTGCAGTATTGTCTAGTTTATCATTGTAATGTCTGCAGTATTGTCTAGTTTATCATTGTAATGTCTGCAGTATTGTCTAATTTATCATTGTAATGTCTGCAGTATTGTCTAGTTCACCATTGCAATGACTGCCGTACTGTCTAGTTCACCACTGTAATGACTGCAGGACTGCCTAGTTCACCATTGTAATGTCTGCTTTGCTGTCTAGTTCACGGTCTTATTTTACATTGTAATGTTCATCTCTCTATTCCTTTTCTTCTGTTGATATGTCTCAGATAGTTAATTTGGCTTTTTTTTTTACTGTTGATACGACCCATGTATTGTATTTGACTTCTCTTCTGTTTACATCTCTCATAATTTTTGTTGTTGACATCCTTTCTGTTGATTTGCCTTATCCATTTAATTCGACGGCTCTTATGCTTTTGCAAAGATATCTAGTAATACCTGCACTTGTCGGTAATAGACCATTTGTTTTCCTGTGTTGAAATGAGTCAAGAACCACCGACAACATAGCACCTTGGACATTCCCATACGTGCTCCGTAATCAACAGACAGCGAAGAGCCCCAATGCTAAAGGCACCAGTAGCAGTCTGTGTCCATCTGGCCTTTCCTCGGAGTTCTGATCCTCTGGTCACTCCCTGGAACACCATTCTCCCCAAGCCATGATGATTGATCTGTTCTTCCACACTACAAGAACCATCCCAAATTACCCTGACCACGTCTGATTTATTGCGCACCATATCCCACCCAAAACTGCACACCCAAACAATGCTCATTCCCATCACACCAATATGTCTAGGGGAAAGATTCAACAGATGCTCCCTATCACTGCCTTTTTACCACAAAATTGAAGCATGCCACTCATCACGAAGCATGCATTTCTTCACATCTCTTAGCATGCTCTCTGAGTCCGTTACAATCACGACAGCTGTGTGCTGTTTGTCCTCCAGCCAGCGTATTGCCACTGTGATTGCATCCATCTCTTTTCTCACCCTAGATATCGTGATATCATACACCAGGCTCTCCTGTACTAAAGAGAGAGAGAGAGAGAGAGAGAGAGAGAGAGAGAGAGAGAGAGAGAGAGAGAGAGAGAGAGAGAGATAGAGTTTAGAGCACGCATGTCATGTAACATGCTATTCCAATTTTTTTTTAAATGTATTCTCATCTTTCATATTACGAGATATCAATTTGTATGCCACTTGAGTTTATCATGTATAATATTAACACATGCACATTATTGTAGAGTGAGTGAGAGAGTTAGTGAGTGTGAGTGAGGGAGTGTGTGTGTGTGTGGAAGGGTGTAAGAAATATATATATATATATATATATATATATATATATATATATATATATATATAGAGAGAGAGAGAGAGAGAGAGAGAGAGAGAGAGGAGAGAGAGAGAGAGAGAGAGAGAGAGAGAGAGAGAGAGAGAGAGAGAGAGAGAGAGAGAGAGAGAGAGTTGAATTGCATCACACATTTTTACGTTACAAAATGTATATGTACAATTTTTTCTCCATTTTCTACAGTTTTGCGAGAATGCTCACGACAATCGTCACTGCATGTGTGTGTAAAGTGTGGGAGTTTGTTCATACTAGTTTCAGTGATTATATGGGGCATCACGTGTGTGTCTAGATGTGAGGATGTGTGTGTGTGTGTGTGTGAATATGTATGTGGGGGATGTTTGTGTATGTGGGGTGTGTGTGGGGGTGTATATGTGGATTGGTTGTGTGTGGGGGATGTGTGTGGGTGGATAAAGGATGTGTGTGTGGGTGGGTAAAGGATGTGTGTGCGGGTGTGGGATGTGTGTGTAGGTGTGGGATGGTTGGAAGTGTGTGGCTGTTGGTGGGTGGGGGGTTGTGTGGGTGGGGAATGTGTGTGTGGGTGGATAAGGGATGTGTGGGTGTGGAGGATGTGTGTGGGTTGGCGGATGGGTGTGTGATAGGTGTGGGGATGAGTGTGGGGATGTGTATGTGGGTGGGGGATATGTCTGTGTGCGTGGGGGTGTGTGGGTGGGGTAAGTGTGGTGGGTGGGAGATGTGTGGGGAGATGTGTGGGTGGGTGGGTGGATGGGGGAGCCGTGGTTGGGAGTGGGATGTGCGGGTGGGTGAGGGATGTGTGAGGGTGGGGGATGTGAGTTTGGCTGGGTGGCTGGGGTGTGTGAATGTGGGTGGGTAGGTTGGAGAGGTATGTGTTGATGGGTGGGTGCGGGATGTGTGGGTGCGGGATGTGTGGGTGTGATTGGTTGAGCGATGAGTACGTGGGTGGGGGATGTGTGTGGCATGTGTGTATGAGTGGGGGATTGTGTATGGGTGGATGGTGTGTGTGGGCGTTGTATGTGTGAGTTGGTGAGGGGATGTGTGTGGGGGTGGGGGATGTGTGGTTGAGGGATGAGTGGATGGGGGATGAGTGATTGGGGGTGTGTAAGTGGATGGGTGGAGGATGTGTAGAGGATGTGTTGGTGGATGAGTGTGTTGGATGGGGAGATGGGTGTGGCATGTGTGTGGGTGGGGAGATTGTGTGGGTGGGGGTTGTGTGTGGGTTGGGGATGTGTTTAGGGGTGGGTGTGGGATGTATGTGTGGGTTGGGGGAGATTGTTCTTGATGGAGTGTGGATGGGGTGTGTGTGGGTGGGTGCATGATGTGTGGGTTGGCAGGGGATGATTGTGTGGGTAGGGGAATGTGTGGTTGGGGATGTATGTTTGGCTGAGTGGGTGGATGATGGGTGGGTGGGACATATATGTATGCCTTGAGTGTGTTCGTGGTTGGGGGGTTGTGTGGGTGGGGTATGTGTGTGTGTGTGTGGTGGGTGGGTGAGTTTGGAATATGTCTCATAACATGGTAATATGCATTGTTTATGTTTACAACATTCATTTGACAATGTTTTTTTTTCCTATGTAAATGCATCATGCACTATTGATGATCGAAAGATGAGTGACTGGAAGGGCCGAACGTAAGACGGGCCTGCGTGCCCATTTGTAACCCTTATAAAATAAATCTCAATCAATCAATCAATCAATCAATCAATCAATCAATCAATCAATCAATCAATTCCAGCATGGGTCACAGACAGGATGGTCGCTTGAAGTCTTCACAGGTCTACGAAGGTCTGCCAGAATACCTCGCCACGAAGGGTGGCTCCAGTCTGCCAGAATACCTCGCCACGAAGGGTCGCTCCAGTCTGCCAGAATACCTCGCTCAGTTAGAACAAGTCAGGACAGTCTTCTAGGACAGGATTTGGAGTTTGTTTGAGCGCTGCACGAATGCCGGAGACAGAGTATCTTCAACCATGATATTGCCTGTATACATGAAACCCATAAACGGACACTCTCCCGCTGTTTATGCTTCACCTCGACACCGCAAGGTACAGGGGGAATAAGATGGGATGGGTTGATATGAGACTCTCTTCAGTGTTGTGTGGTCCAGAGATACCAGACGGGGCATGATTTATACTTTCTCTCATAGACCTGGTATCATGGGCTTACCTGTCTGCACAGTGACCAGTCTGACCACTCGGACATGACGCATTCTCCGGGACAGGGCAGCGAGCACTGCTTGACCGCCTGAGGTAGGTCATCGTAGCTACAGTAGCTTTCGTCCACTGTCATCTCGGAGCCCTCAGTGCTAAGTGACACACACCTGGGGAGGGCAAATGATGAAGAGGGAAACACAATGTGTGTGTATGTGTATGTGTGTGTGTGTGTGTGTATCTGCGTGTGTGTGTGAGTGTGTGTGTGTGTGTAGCATGGATATAGAGACACCGAGGCAAGAGGAGTCTCGTGAAGATAGGGGGAAACACATTGTATGTATGTGTGAGTAACACTCCCCCCCCCCCCCACACACACACACAGATATATAGTCTCTGAGACAGACAGAGATAGAGGGAAACACAATGCATGTATGTGTGAGTAACATAGCTATATGGGCACTGAGGCAGAGAGAGATAGAGGGAGAGACATGGAGGTAGACAGGGGGAGAGAAGAGAAAGAAACAGGGAGAGTCACAGATGTATACAAAGAGACACAGAGAGAGGGAGTTAGAGAGACAAGAGACATACACAGGGAGAGCTCTAAAAGTAGACAAGAGAGAGAGAGAGAGAGAGAGAGAGAGAGAGAGAGAGAGAGAGAGAGAGAGAGAGAGAGAAAGAGGCAGACAGACAGACAGACAGACAGACAGACAGACAGACAGACAGAGATTCACAGAGAGACATATTTAGAGGAAAAGCCATGGAAGCATTCAAAAACTCCCACCTAATGTTTGTTATACTTGTAGCAACGAAACAATAAATCCCCCACTGTACAAGTAAATAGTTCAGTTGTAGATGTGCATTTATAACTATATATAATTTCTGTTTTCTTATAGTTAATGCCGTGTATTGTTGGTGATCATGTCCACAGCCCTTTGTCTCATGTACTGCCAATCATTTCTGACACTGATTTTCCTCCATACAATGATGTCAAACTGTCTATCACCTTCCCCCCACCCCCAACTGTCCCTTTGTGACGACATTCTCTAGCTTTCCCGTTCCCGTGACATACCATACCACGCAGCTTCCACACAATTCCTCACACGCCGACTAACTGTCCATGATTAGCTTCCGTACAAGTATAATAACTAAAAATAAAACTACTTGACTGCGATGGAAGCTCACAGATCTCTTACCTGACAGTTCTGTTGTGTGTTCCTTCCCCGCAAGCTCTAGCTCCGTTTGGTATGCACTGGCCCCAATCCTCGATCCTCCAGATATGGTAGTTACATTCCACACTGCAGACTTTCGTTTGAGTTTCCTGGTTGCGAATACGTGTCTGATCACACCAGCAATGAATAACACATGTGTGAGTGGGAGGCTTATGTATGTGATTTGTCACGCAGAGGAACGGATGCTTATGTATGTGGTTTGTCATCCAGGAGATGGGAGGCTTATGTATGTGGTTTGTCATTCAGGAGATGGGAGGCTTATGTATGTGGTTTGTCATTCAGGAGATGGGAGGCTTATGTATGTAGGTTTGTCATTCAGGAGATGGGAGGCTTATGTATGTGGTTTGTCAGCATGGAGATATGAGTATAAGTATGTGGTTTGTCAGCATGGAGACAGGAGTCTTAAGTATGTGGTTTGTCATCTAGGGCAGGGGTCACCAAACATTTTTCACGGCGGGCCGGATAACTGACAAAATGACGAGCGCGGGCCGGATACTCATTCTGTACAATACTTGCGCCGGTCTCCGTGGCGAAGGCCTTACGGACGCGGTTCGTAATCCCGTATACCCACGTTCGAAATACAACTGCGAGCGATTTTTACGCTATGTTATGGGTGCCGGTCGTTCGAAGAGCAATGGTAAACTACTGAACGTAAACTTGCCAAGACATCAACAACAGCAAACAATGCTTGTGTTGACTGCAAACGTCCTGTAAAGGATATACAGCTAACTTTAACAATAATTTTAAGCTAGAACGAAAGCTCTGGGAAAAAAGACAAAAAACTAAGTTAATCATGGAAAGGGCGTGCAATGCACACAAACAAACAAACAAACAAACAAACAAACAAACAAAGACAACCAACATATTTATATTTATTTACTAAACAAAGTTATCAAAGAAGGCGACGTTAGCAAAAAGATAGTTACATCAGACCTATTGTGCACATATCCGAATCTCACAAACTAAGCAGCAAAAGAGGATAGTGAGTTTTGTGAAACTGACGTGTGGCTTTCAAAATACCATCAATGTTTGGTTTGGAATTGCTGCATCCAATCAAGAGAATTGCTTTCAAATGTTCATCAGTCAATCTCATTCGATGTGGTGACTTCACAGACTTCTTTTTTGAAAATGTTAGCTCACAGACATATGTTGTTCCAAACAATGATGTCATACCAGCGGCAAATTTCTTAAGTTTCGGAAACTCAACATCAGGTAAGCAGCGGTACTTCCTTCTCAATGAGCTCCAACTGTAATTCAACTGGCACACCATTAAGGTTACAATCAAACGGATTCTGGAACAGAAGGATGTCACTCTCAAATCTGTCAAGATCTGAAAATCTCTCCAAACTCTTTGAAACAGTGAAAATGAGAAAGGTATTCTCCTTCCAGTTATGCTTCCAACAATGACAGCTTTCTTCGAAATCCTTTGATGGTTCTGTAGAGATCACCGGATGGTTCTGTAGAGATCACAGACGTGGTAATCCTTTCCTTGAAGTTTCAAGTTCAGTTCATTCGTATCGACCAAATTTGACAACTTTGACAGCCAGGTAGGATCTGACAGCTGTGAATCAGCTTTATCTTTTTCAGTGAGGAAATCATCTATTTCGTTTCGGAGCTTGTAAAAACGAAGCAGGACTTTACCGCAGCTGAGCCACCTGACTGATATGTGACAAGGCAAGTCACAGAATTCAGAATCAATTTCTTCAAGAAAAGCCTAGAACTGACGGTGAATGAGTGCATGTTCTCGAATGAAGTTCACAGCAGAAACTACTGGTTTCAGTACACAAGAAATATCTAAATCTTTCCCACAGAGTACTTGCTGATGTACGATGCAGTGTATGAACAGAGCCCCCGGAATGTGCAAATCTTCCAAATGAGTCGTGATCTGCCCCAGCAGACCCTTCCTCACTCCAGTCATGTTTTTTTCCCTCATCAACTGTTGAAGCTGATTCCACCGAATGTTATAGTCTTGGAAAATTGTTTGCACTTCCATGAAAATGACTTTCCCAGTTGTTGTTCCATGCATGCTGCAAACGGACGGCAACTCTTTCGTTATCTGAAAATCCAAATTAACACCACAAATGAACAGGAGAAGTTGTGACGTACTCGAGAGATCAATAGACTCATCCAGTGATTCATTTTCAGCAAATTTTCTCGTGAAGAGATTTCTTTGTGTGTCAAAACCACGTTTAATGGTCATATTTCCCAGAGCGTAATTTTCGAGAAAACTTTTAATATGTTGATGGATGTTTTGTTTCGTAGTGACGCTGAAGATTGTACTCTTTCAAAACGGCAACACTTTCGCTGCATAATACGCAGCTGGTTTTCTGGTCCTTTGTTTCCACAAAGAAGTACTTTACTCCTCACTCGGCGTCCACTTTTCTCTTCCTACTAGCCATAATTAAGGGTGAAGTACACGGGATCTGAAAATGAAAAAGACATTACATTAGAAACGTAATTAAAATCCTATTGAAACACAAGAAAAGCAGAGGACTAGGGGTCACTGGTGAAGCTACCGCTCATCAAAGATACATATACAGTTTATAGGTACATTTGTGTAAGCGCACAGAGATGACAGAGATAACAGCACAACGCCGACTGTTCATGGGCCATAGAAGAAGAAAGGAATAAGAAGACAAAGAAAATCTCATTCTATCTTTACGGCTAACAAGAAAAAAACAACGATTTAGAGATATCAGAAGAAATTCAGTTCAGTGTACAAGGAATCAGAATAATGTAATTATAAAGATACAACAACATCTGATTAATAATGCCAATGCTCTAATATTGTCAAAGACTGAAACATATAGGTCTGAGGTGTGCCTCAAGATAGAAGACCACCGGGAAGAGTGGTCAACCTCGAGTAGATAGAGGTAACACAGTGCCCCGATATAAGGGCAGGGTAGGTGATAGAAAGGGGGACTATTAACTAGTTCTCGCATGAGACACGGAGACGTCGACCAGATAGTTAGTACTCTGGTCACGACAGAATCACGCCTACGTGATAGCCACGGAGAAGAGGGATTGCCACTCAACAGGAGACGGCTGCTATAAGCGTGCTGAGTGTAACAGCACGCAAAAAGCCGAAGGACGCAACAAGGTCCTTCCGCGTGCTGTGTAGCCACGCGAGTAGGAAAGTCAGACTGGGGACTGACTTCGTAGCGAGCACTTCGTTTAGTATCGATAGGAGTTTTTTGTAGCCAAGTAGATAGAGATTAGCCATAGGGTTAGGAAACTAGTGATAGGCAATTCTGTGGCTTTGTGTGTGATTTGATAGCGACTGTTTTGTAAATGTAAAGAGCCAACGGCAATAAAATGTATCATTCATTTCCTCTCACACGACTTGCAAGTTTCTTGTGTGGTGCGGGAGAAGTTATCCTATGATGCCTGAAACATGGTTGTTGACAGGCTAGGATTAATGTGGTGTCAGAAGTGTGGCTTGGACAAATGTTCAAGCTATTACACTTACCCACGGCTCTAGACTAAAGTTACTAATAGTGAATTACAAGGTTTAATTTGTGTCAGTGACTGATGACGTATGCAGACTAGAACAAGTTGCGAGCGAAGATGTGCCTATCGTGACAAAATATTGTTTATTTGTGCTTATTAAAATAATATGTACTTAAATCATGTGTTCTTCAAAAGTTGTAAGTATTGATATTATTATTTTTTCTCATTTATTTATGTAATTACTTATTTGTTTACGAATAATTATCAAATATGATTCATGGCGGAGCGATACACATGCCAGCAACATTATCGATTTTTGCAAGCTAAAAATAGCGCTGCGCCTCTGACGTAGTGCGATTGACAAGCAGTTGTTCTACGCCATTCGCATTCAGCATTTGAGTGTTTACAAATCGCCAAGCTGCTGCCCGCCTGAATCTGTACTTTATATTAACTATTATTTGTTTATTTAAGTTAGTGAATGAATATATTTATCTATTTAAACATTATTATCACATTTATATTGATTTCAAAGCATTTATTGAACTTTTTTCGTACTTTTTCTATTTGTTTACCGTCGCGATGGCACTACTTTTGGCTATGCAAATTAGACTTTTTCTGCACAACACTTCCATAGATAAAACTAGGTTAGGAAAGAAAGGCATAAAACGTTAGAACGAAGACAGGACATTGACATTTAATATTAATTAAACTATATTCTGTTTGTTCGTGGGCATGTCATTGTGATTGTACCAAATTGTCAAATATTATATGCCGTTTACAATTTGTTAATTGTTGCTGCTCTGCGTACCAGGGTGAACAACAGCTGGTTAGAAAACTTGTGTGTATGCCAAAGTGCCAAACGAGAAGACCTGTGTTGCCAAACTGTTGTGCCTGATTTTCGGGAACATTAAGTTGAGTATATCCAACGTATTTGGCATGCAATGTTATTAATAATGCATCTCTTTTTCAGCTTGTGATGCATTAGCATATTTTTGTGCTCTGTTTTTCAGGATAAAATTTTCCAGGTTATAAACTAAGAGTACAAGTTGTAGTGCTCAGAGATTAACAAACATAACATATCTAAGATAAATAAGCTGTATCTAAGATAAATAAGTGATTAAAGACTTCAGTGCGGGTCAACGCTAGCTAATAACCCAACAACATGGCTACTTTAGCTGATTTCGTAAAAGCAGGCAAAGAATTACAATACACAGGAAAAGAGCTGGAACAATATGCTGATCAAAAATTTAAGGAAGCAAAAGATGCTGAGAGAGATGAACGCGCACGAGAAAGAGAACAAGAAAGACAGCATCAAAAAGAGATGGCACAACTAGCTGAGATAACAAAGCAAAAACAGTTAGAACATGAAAAGGAGATTAAGCAACAACAGTTAGAACATGATAAGGAGATTAAGCTCAAACAGTCAGAACAGGATAAGGAAAATAAACAGAAAGAAATAGAGATTAAACATAAAGAATTAGAATTAAAACAACAGCAATTAGATCAAGAGAAAGAATTAAAGCAACAGAAATTAGATCAAGAGAAAGAATTAAAGCAAAAGCAATTAGACCAAGAGAGAGAACTAAAGCAAAAAGAGATAGATGAAATGGCAAGAGTTAAGGAAAAAACAAATTCAAGTAGAATCAGAAACATAGTTAAAGATGAAAGGTATGGATGTAGACTCACACGTAGAGATATCTGCTACTAAATTAAAAAGTCAACAAGAAGAAAATAAGTTCAACAAATACAAAAATATTATCAAACCATATTGTAAAGAAGATTCCATATCAGCCTGGACAGAAAATGTCGAGTATCAGTTTAAATACCACCAAGTTCCATTAGAGATGTGGGCTATGATTTATATGAAGAACATGAGTGGTGAGCCCCTTAAGGTGATAGAATCAATACCAACTGATCTTAGATCTAACTATCAGTACATCCATGATAGGATAATGCACATTTTTTACTTGATGCCCCAGGGTATCAGGTTCAGTTCTCAAATTTAAAGCCAAAACCTAGTGAGACTTTTATTGATTACGTCTCAAATGTTCAAAGTGTACTAAATAGGTGGCTTAATGCAGCTAACATAGGAAAAGACTTTGACAGACTTAAAAATTTAATAGCCATGGATAAAGTCATATCCACTATACCATCTCCTTTTGCTAAATTCCTGCAGCAGTCAGACATTGAGACCATAGAACAATTTGAAAAGAAAGGCTCTGCATATTTTTCCTCAAATAG
This sequence comes from Cepaea nemoralis, assembly GCA_014155875.1. Lineage (NCBI taxonomy): Eukaryota > Metazoa > Mollusca > Gastropoda > Stylommatophora > Helicidae > Cepaea > Cepaea nemoralis. The sequence goes on along the minus strand of JACEFZ010010058.1, from coordinate 1,721 downwards.
AGATATTTTTAAGACCTCAAATGACTCTGAAATAGTTTCTTTTGTAAAAGCCAACCTAAAAACTATCAGAGTAATAGAAAACCATTTCATAAAGTCGACAAGAAAGATAGGAAAGTGTCAAAATGTATCTACTGTCAACTTTTGCATGGCACTTATTCTATGTGTGATAAATCGCCAAACTATCCAGCACATCTTGAAAATGTCATTAAGAAGCAACAAAACAAGAGATCTGCATACAGGCGTGCAATCAAATGCTTCTTTTTGTTCCAGCTACGGCCATTATTCAAATAAGTGCCTGGGCCGCCAACGTATGAAATCCAACAATGCTATTTTGATTGATACATCATCTGATAGTGGTAGTGAGACTGAGTGTGAAGTTGAAAATGTATTACCTTTTAAGCAATCTGAAGATGTGTGTTGTGTGAACGATGTGTTAAGCTTTGACAATTGCGAGCAATGTCACCAATTTCATGCAGACGGCAAACTTACATGTGGGCATATTGTAACATCCTCCTTAGAGAATGCAAATGCAGTTATAGCCTCCAGAGGCAATTTATTGTTTCACTCTGCAATGGTCAATGAGAAGCCATGCCGATGTTTGCTTGACAGTGGGAGCTGTATTATTGGTGTGAAAAAGGAACTTGTTAATCCAAAGGATTATACTGGTGACCTCTCGTTAAAATGCCGGACTTTTTTCTGGTAATATAGAAACCTATCCTCTGGCAAGAGCCCGTATAAACACCCCGTTCCCTTTCTGGTACCTTTACTTGTGCAATACTAGACAACCCTTGTACTGATTTAATTCTTGGGTGTCTACCCCAGCCTCTAAGACACTGTACGGATGAAGAAATATCTGTCTGGGAGGAGAAGAATGGTTTCACTCCAGTGAACAGTACAGATATCCTCAAACATCACAAGTCCTAATAAAGTGCTACACCCATAACACTTGAAACTGATCAAGACGTAATGGTGCTACTACCAGACAAGCATAATAAGATGGTAACTTTATGGCAAGGGCCTTTCAAGGTGATACAAAGACTTTCAGATGTCGACTATGAAATATCGATAAACGGACACTTAAAGATATTTCATGTCAACATGTTGAAACCTTACTTTTCACGACAGGAGACAGAAGTAGAGACAGACGAACATATTGCACCCACACCTAGTGATCAGACGACAGACGTACACAACGCAACTACACTAGTTAGCGAGACTGGCAAATCCGACGATATCCATACACCTAGTGAGCTTACAGAATACGCACTTAGCACCACCACCGTACTGAATCAGGTAAACGATGACGGAATGGAACTACCTGTTCCAATTGTGGACAAGACTTCGACATTAGATGGCATACGGATAGAACAGGGACTAACAGACGGTCAACGACGACAATTAATAGAATTAGTGAAGGAGTATAAAGACATATTTTCTGACATTCCAGGTAGGACGGACCGAATCGAGCACTCCATTCTTCTTTCGGACTCTAAGCCTATCAAATGCAGGCCGTACTCTATCCCACTCAGCTATAGTGAAAGTCTAAATAAGGAAATTCTTAATTTAGAAGCTAGTGGGATCATCCAGAAATCTACATCTGAGTACTCCTCTTCCAATCGTCCTAGTTAAGAAAAAGACTCCACAATTCGCCTGTGTGTGGGACTATCGAAAGCTCAACAACGTCACTAAGATCGACGCAGAACCAATTCCTTCCTGCGAAG